>VOQK01043692.1:10893-21766 GCA_015052645.1 Benitochromis conjunctus
TTACAAAATGCAGCAACTTCTTAATAAATAATGTACAATATTTTCATGTTAGTGTCACCCCCCCATGCTTTGCCCACGCACCGGCTGAAGATAACACAGCTAAATTACATGTGCAAGCTTATACACAAAATATTTTTTAGTTTGATCAGCATCTCAACACACAGGCTTCATTAAACCACTGTTCAAAGACTTCCACCTTCATCAAGGCACATTTTCTCAAGCCTAGGCACACGCACAGACAACATTCACAAACCCAGTAACCTTGATTAGCTGGGTACTATCCACCCCCATATCTTTAGCATATAATGTACGCAGTGTTGAAATGGGAAGCAATACTTTGACATTAATCCAATTAAAACAGTACTCTCAGTTAGAAATTGTAAACAGCAGTTTTTAATTAGCTTAACCCAATAAGGTCAGAGCTTTGGATTGAAGATGAGAGGGATTCAATCTTGTTATCAAAGGGCACTCCAGACATGTATATGCCTTCATCTGACTGTGACTCAGAGTTTTCATGGCATTTTGCGTCACATACAGCAATCCAGCTGCTCAGTGATGCATGGGTTATTACTGTGCATGAATCAACTCCAGCATATAGTCACCGAAAGAACTGATCGAGGTAAAATTTCCACTCAGCCACAGGACAGACTGTTGCAGTCCATGTAAATACTGTCAGTGACTGTGCGTTTCTACCGGCCTGTCTAAGATACCAGATGGTGGGATTTGTCCAGGTTGACATGTTGTATATTCAGAGTCAGACTCTGTATCATGAATGGATGAAAGGAGCTATTGAGCCAGAATGATGGCCACAACTGTAGGAGAAGCCAGTTAGCTCTTAATGAGATATATCCCTGCAATCTAATGCAATGTCATGGCAAACTCCTGCAACAAATTCCACTTTTGTGAAGCTCCTAATCAGTTTCTCTTTGAGATTCTAATGCTGTGTTAATGCCTTCAGGGACAGATGGAGAATGGGAAAGATTTGTTTAGGCCAAGCTGACTTACCTGGACAACTCTATATGATTGGGTGATGGCAGAGAAAGTCTTGTGAGTGTTAAGAGTAATGTGCATTGACGACATTTAATTTACAGATTAAAGGCCCAGCACAACCTCTCAGGTGTTCTCAATTACCCCGACCTGTAGTCAGGTAGCTGGATGAGGCTGTGCAGAAACTGCATCGTGTCAAAAATCTTTGTACCAGTATTGATAAAGCAGAATGCTGTATTCTGTCCTTGTAACATGTAATAGGTATGAGCAAGAACTTTGGTGACAGCAGGAAAGAAAAACTCCCTTTTAACAGGAAGCAAACTCTTGCAGAACCAAACTGCTATCTGCCACAACCAGAGGGTAAAGACTAGTGGACACTCACCTGGCTCACTGGAATTTCATCTAGACGCTAACAAGGAAGCACACTGGTTCAATCATGTCTCCCCTCTTTGTGAAAAATTCCCTGTTAACCTTCTGGAAACTTTTCACCTGGACAGGTAGTCCAGGTGAAAAGTCATAATTATGTCTTTGATGTTGAAACAAATGCTATTTCAATAAGAAAAGATCACTTTAAAGAATTGAACATGATTTAATGAGATAGAGAAAGTAATGTATTTAGCATCTAGACTCCAATTTGACAGATTGGAATCTCAGCAATGATAGGATTCAGGACAGGACCCCCCAGGAGTCTAGACACTGGTGGTGGTGAAGATAAAGGTTGAGGTTTGGATGGAGCTCTGACTAAGGTGTCAGTGAGGTGGAGATGGGGAGGAGGTGGGTAGCATTTAATGAGAGTCTGAAAGGAAGAATGACAGAGAGCACAGATTTAAGCTACAAAAAGTGGAGGCTGATTGGCCCAAAGAATGCAGGCAACAAGATGATTGGACTAGAGTAATGATGACAATATTGAGATTGACAGCGTGGGAGTGTTATAAAGAACATAGAAGCAGCCTAACACCCAGGAAAGCAGATTACAGATCTTCCTTATTGAACTTACGCATAAGCTTCATTTAAAAGTTAGAAACTGATATTAAAATGAATCCTGTTAATATGTCATGAATAGATGCAAACCAGCAGTATTTTGTTGTGGAAGCAACTGATTTCAGAGGTAAATGGTTATTATATACTCTAACTGAGCATTCAAAGCTCTTTATACAACTTAGCTCATTCACCCAAGCACTTTTTTCTACGCTTTTCCTATATAAGTGCTTTCTAGCTAACATTCACACACATTCATATGGAGAGCAACTTGGGGTTAGCATCTTGCCCAAGGATATTTGGCATGCAGACTGAAGCGGATGGGGTTTAAACCACCAACCTTCTGATTACTAATCAGGAGCCACAGCAGGTGAGTGTAGGGAAGTATAGGCCTTGTTCAGTGGCCATTTTGCTCTGGCAAAACTACAAAAGAAGATAAAAACATCAACAATGACTTGTTTTAGTCCAGTGTCCCAATAATGTAAGCAGTGAGTGAGAAATTAGATTAGATTAGAAGATACTTTATTGATCCCCTAAGGGAAATTCTTGAATGAGGAAAGAAGCAGCTAAATGATTTTCAGATGTCAAAAAGTTTTTTGTAGAAAAGGGCCTATATTAGTCCAGTCACTGGAAAAGTTCATCTTTGGTGAACTCTGACATGCATAATTTGCGTTGTTAACCAGCAGCAAACTGCCCTGACAGCACTGACCTATGAGGGAACTGAGAGCTGCGGAGTCCAGAACAGAGGAGGCTATATTGCATTAGCTGAGAGCTGTGGGCAGCATTAATTTTTATATAACCCTGCTCCACACGAAAGGCACGATTTGCACTGCAAATAAAGAATTTGAAGCCAGTCATAATATCTTACTTTAGAATGAGTTTTTTTCTCAGCAACGAAAAGTGATTTTGTCAAGCACCACATGCACCCGTTTATTAGGCTTGTTTTGAGCCTTCTGGTCCTGATTTGTGTTAGATTGTGTTAGCAAGGTGTTCAATCCTTTTTTTTTTTAGCTCGAGCGCATAAGAATAATAATGTAGTGGAAATCGTCTTTGATTTGAATTTGTGATGGTGTATTAGCTTTAATCTAAGCCCCTTTAACTCTGTGATTTTTTATCTGTAGTGGCTGGTGATAGAGAATCTGTGGACACTTATCAGGCAGGAAGTGATCCTGTGTGTAGCAGCTATAACTGTATGCCAGCTATCCCAGCAAAAAGCCCTAATGTAGACAACTGCATGAACCATCTCTTCCACATGGATGCTCAGATTAGATTTTCTGAGTGAATGAGTTAGAGGTACTGCTGATTAAGAGGTACCCTATATATAATTCATAACTTTCTAACTCTAAATGTCATTATTCTTCCCTTGATGAACATTTTAGTGGTAACAGTAAACTTTATATACCATCTCAGTATGTGACTGTAATTCATTGCAGCCAATTATTCACAGTAATGATCTTATTTACATATTATACAGTATTGCATGTAGCTATAGTTTTCATATCATGTCCGAAATATTTTTATTAAGCCGGATTGTAAAATGGCCATTTTTGAGGAACTGTGTAAACGAACAGTGATTCATAGATAGTGATCAAAACCAAACGCGGTTTATCAAAAAGATTCGACTGATGTGAGAAATGGGTTTTTTCCCACTTTTGTTAAGAAAAGTTGATTAATTTATCGAGTCCATCCAGTCAGAACAAGTATGAAACCGAGATTTGGCAGAGCCTAAAATTCATTTCTCAGTTAAATGAAGTGGCAACACCAAAACTTTCTTCTCATCCCTGTGGAAATATAAAATAAAATAAAAAAAACTTCATTTAATCTCTGAATCTTGGTTTGGACAGACAGTGTGTGTAGTCATAACTTAGATAAACAAACCCATCATTTTAAGCGATGCACACTCAACTGAAAAACAGCTGATTTTTTTTTTTAAGACCACTGTGTCTCTGGAGTGATTAAGTGTTAGCAGCTGAGATCTCTACAGATGGAGATTCTATTAATAATCTAATATCATAATATGATTATCTGTGATATGCCACATATTTCACTTAAAAAAAGTAATGTGCACAACATCTTTATAGCATAAATTATTGTGTTTAACATTGTCATTTGCTTTCTGCTTTCTTCAGTCTTTCATTTTTAGCATCTCTTATCTCCCTGCTTTGGGTTTCTGGCCTGCTGGTAGGACCAACTGTTAACTGTTCCCAGACACAACAGGCAGCTGCTTTTTGGCAAACGGCTTTAGTAAAATTCATTATGAAATACCTGCCTAGAAACAAAGTTATCAACTAGTAAATAGTAAACAGTAGATGATTTATGAACTAAAGAGCTTGATATTTTTCTCAGTAGTTAGTACAGGATAAAATGAGTCCAAAAAGAAGTAACATAGAGATGGATCATTAAGTCCCATGTATCTAACCACATGAAGGTACCTCTATGTTGGTTCTGTCTGTCAGCAAAAAAACTAAAAGAAAAAATATCTTAAGACTGTAGTCGTGGTGTGATCCATTAACAACTGAGTGAAGGAACAGAATTAAATTTGACAAAGTCACAAATCTGAAAATTCTAACTTTTAAGGAGACTCATTTAAATGCTGGCAACAGGAAATGTTGCAAATACCCAAGCCAGCCTACTTTGGATAGGCTATTAGGCTATATTTCCAGACATTAAGCTGCAGTACCATGAAATGTAGATAATCCAGAAAGCTATCCGTTCTTTAAGTCTGACGTCATTAGCTGTTTCCGGGTCCAAACTCAGTTTCAAGTCCCAAAGTCAAACAAACACTGTGGCGTTAGGGACAAATGCAATTGCATGGCAGGATGCTGTAAACAGACCAAACTTCAGTCAGGAGAACAACTGAGATAATCCATCCACAACACAAGGTTAGTCATTAATATACTGCTGCATGGGCTGTAGTTACATCATAAGGTTTTAAAAAATGAGCCTTAAAATGAATATTGGTAATAAAAACCAAGAGAGGCCGACAGTGATCACTGCCTTTTTAGGGGCTTGTTCAGATTAAATAGAACAAGATACAAAGCATTAAAACATGTTAAAAACACAACAGCGTTAATAAACGCAGAGTAGTTTGGACCCGGAAGCAGGGCTCATACATCATCACTTAAAGACCGGATTAGTTTGTATGGCACTTAGGTAACTACACTAGCTTAGCAAACAACTTTCTTTCAGCTAGCTAGCATGCTACTAAACTACTCATCTGACATTGGGAAGTTTTCAAAGATCTGACACAATTTTTGTCCACAACTACAGATGGCTGCGCCTCACTGCGCCTGATTCTACTTCTTCCTTTTAAAAGGGAGGTTTTCTTTCCCAGTGTCGCCAAGCGCTTGCTCAAATGGGTGTTGTTTGATTATTGGGATTTTCGCTGTATTATTGTGGGATCTTTACTTTACAATAAAAAGTACTTTGAGGCAATTGCTGTTGTGATTTGGTGCTATATAAGTAAAATTGAATTGAACTGATTGAACAGATTTAACAGTCAACGTTAAATTAAACAATCAAAATGTAATTGAAGTGTAGACTGGATAATGGATAGTGACCCAAAGGAAACTGCAATAGCAACCCAAGAGTTTCTCAAGGCAGAAAAAGCCTTTCTTAAACGGCTAAGTCAGCACCTGACCACAGTGCAACAGAGCATGCTTTTCAGTTATCAAATGCAAAACTGAAGGCAGAGAGACCCACAAACAAGCAGCAAGTGAAGGTGGCTATAGTAAAGGCTTAATAGAGCATCTCAAGGGAGGAAACGCAGGATTTGGTGATGTCAATGGGTTCTAGACTTCAGGCACTGATTGAATGCAAAGGATTTTCATCCAAATTTTAAAAACAATCCTTATATGTAGAATTATGTTAGCTTGTCCAATTAATTTTGATTATTTGAAAATGATGGGCTGTCTATAAAAATGGCTCTAATTCCTAAACAGTTGATGTAAAATTTAGTTAAAGTCTCTGAATTAAAGTTGAAAATCTGCACTTATTAGACACATATTGATTGTTTGATTTATCCACTGTGGTGGTGCACAGAGGCAAAATTGCAAAAAAAAATTGTGTCTTTCTCCAACAAATTATGGACCTAAAAATTCCTGATTTAATGATAATGGTGACGTTGCTCCACATCTAGTGGATGCAACTTGCTGCTAAAACAGCATGATCAGACCTTATGTAAAAGATGAACATAGCCTCAGGGTCTGAAAACTGAAGCAAGCGCAACAGCGCCTTAAAACTCCATTCTTTCAGATAGCCAGCAGGGGGTGATTCGCTTGGCTGCATAAAGAAATCAGATTATCTTGAAGTCTATTTAAAAATGCACACTTCATTTATTACCTCAGCAAAACTTTTCTTGAAGGTTTTATGGTCCCAGCCACTAGTTTCAGGTCTTATTTAATGCAACATAAGGAAGATGATAATTTTTAATAAACATATAATGCAGAGGTGATTGACAAGTTGAGTTAAAAGAGCACAGTGTCCTATCTCTCTCTCTCTCTTATGTCTGGATGTGACAGAATGTCCACGGTATATTTACTGCTTGGTATATCCCCAAGTGGCCGCAAAACAGTTAACACACAACTTAATTAACCTAACACCAGGCTGACTGTTGTCAAGGTGTGCATTTTATTGGCTATATCATCTAACGGGATACGCACACAGACTCACATTAACACACACACTCAGAGCCACTTACGCAGAGTTGAGCATTGGATGGTGATAATCTCAGTCTGTGATGGCACTCACTGACACAGTAATTTTATGACTCACTTCCAATTTCCCAGCCCTCTGACTCTACAAGAAAGGAGGCAGTTACCAGTTTAAAAAAATGGCTGTGTTAGACCTCTTCTAACATCCAATTCCCTATGTCCAATACTATCGCCAGTTGCAAGATGCTCTTACTAAGATAGATGGATAGATAAGAAAATGGATAGATATTGTTGTTATTACACTGTGTTTCATCATTAAGCTGTGTCACAGCTCTGGAGCTTAATCTGCCCGTCTTTCCCAGGCGCCCCACGGTAGAGATGTGCATTTGGTGCGGTTACTTTGATGGATGAAGAGACGAAAGTCTTTGCGCGATCAATATGAATCATACTTACCATGATTCATATTGATCCATTTTAATATTGTTGTATCATCTGTCTTGTGGTTTGTTCATGCAACTTAGGATAGTGTATTTAGGGTGAACAACCACTAAAGGCCATGAAAATGTATAAGATCTGAGACCAGTAGGCCAACCGTTTTGAAGCACATAAGCTCTACGAACTAAAGATGTAACTATAAACATTAGAATGTGAATACATTTATCTTATATTATATGTTTTTTTTGGTGACCTGTCATCATTAAAGGGCTTTGCAGATATTGCTGTCCAGCCACATGTTTAGCTTCCAAACATAGCATTATGGCTATTAAATGAACACTGACATTGCAGCCACATTCTCCTCAGGCCATGTTTTGTCACTTTGAGTTTTGCTTCAAATAAAGCCTGATTCTAATTCTAATCTAACACCCCGTTGCTCTTCATGTGTGTCCTTGTAAGACAGAAAAGGACTCAAGACTGTGTTGCCGCACAACAGATTTGTTTAAGACAAACTTACACAACAACAACAAAAAGGCTGATTTGACCTATCGGGTCAAGCGATCATTAGTGAGCGTCAGACTCTGATTTGGGACTCTAGCACTCCTGCAGTGCCACTTTGTACAAATAAAAAAGGCAAAGCTGAAAAGCAGTAACAGGACCTATATGAGCTAGCAAAATCACCTGACTTTACGAAACTCTGTCTAACTCTATTGTTAATATCACATAAGCATGTTTAGTGGCTTTTATTCAAGACTACAATTCTACCATTAACTTCTTAGTTGATGTCATAGGGCTGTGTTAGAATTCTTCAATATATAGTGTCAGATATTTCACAGAGCTGATGGAAACATGTGGCGCCATGATGGCAAGAGAATCCATTGGATGGCTGGGTGTGGCTTCTCTCTGGCTACTCCAGCTTCCTCCCACAAAGACATATACGTAAGGTTAACTGGTGATTCTAAATTGACCATAGGTGTGAATGTGACTGTGAATGGTTGTGTCTATTAGTTAGCCCTCTGAAAGAGAGGAGTGCTGTCCATGGTGTATCCCACTTTTCACCCTATAATAGCGAAGAGGAGTTCTTATTTCATAATGAATATATTGAAATACAAAGGCTACAGTTCAACCAAGGTATGGTGTAAATAAAAAATGTGTGCACAGATTTGTGTTATAAATATTTATTTCAGTCTTGTAGAGAGATATATTAGTAACAACAAGTACTTATCCAAAAAATAGCAATAGCCCATGGCCTCAAATGTTCTGTTGTTGTTTCAGAGGTCAACATTTTCAGTTCAGTTCAATTGTATTTATATATCCATACATCTATCTGTTTTCTTAACCACTCATCCAACTGGCTGTAGCCAATATGTGCTGAAACAGGCAGAGTACACATCAAAGAGGTTACCATGCATCATCCTCAGATTGATTCATTTATAAAAACTGGTCCAATGTGAATGATCTTTGTCCAAGAGACACCTGTGGGACTGTTTTTTAGATACAGTAAGTTTCCTTACACTTGTTTCTGTGCCAGACAGACTTGATTTCAATGTAAACTGTAATTAAAGAATAAATAATACCCTTATACGCTGGCAAATACAGTGTTATTGAATGTGTTCTAAGAATTTTCCTCTAGAATATTTGAGCAAGTCAACATTGATGCCAAATACTAGATGGCGTCTTCAGCGAATGTAAGCTTCAGTTAAATAATATAACGGCAATGTTTTAATGGCTCTTCTTCTCCTCCTCCTCCTCCATCAGGTCCCTTTAGGGGTCGCCACAGAAGAACATCTGCTTCCATGTCACGCTATCCCTAGCATCACCCTCTGTCACACCAACTCTCTGCATGTCCTCCTTCACAACATGCATGAACGTGTTTTATGGTCTTCCTCTTTTTCTCCTGCCTGGTAGCTCCATATTCAACGTCCTTTGTCCAGTATATCCACTATCCCTCCTCTGCGCATGTCCAGAGCATCGCACCCTTGTCTCTCTGACTTTGTCTCCGCACTGCTTGACCTGAGCTGTCTCTCTGATGTACTAAAATCCTGTCCATCCTCATCACTAAAATCTGAGCATCTTCAACTCTGCCACCTCCAGCTTCACCTCCTGTCTTATTGTCAGTGCCGCAGTCTCCAAACCATACATCATGGCAGGTCTCACTACCATCTTCTAAACCATCCCTTTCACTCTTGCTGCTATCCTTATGTCCCAAATCACCCTTGACATTCGTCTCCACCCACTCCATCCTGCCTGCGCTCTCTGCTTCACCTCTCTTATGTAATGTCTGTTGATTTGGAGGGTTGATGCCAGGTAATTAAACTCCTTTGCGACCTCTAATCCTTGCAGCTTCGCTGTTACAGCTGTCTCCCTCTCATTCACACACATGCATGTGTTTAGTGTGAAACTGATTAGCTTTTTTTGATACCTAAATGTAATAAAGACTGAAGGGGAAAATGAAGATAGGCATAACTTTATGCATAAAAAAAGAATAGTAGCTCAGTGACAGCCATTTTCCTCTGTCTTTTGTGTCCTGTACTCTGCCCTTGGATTTAAACTGAGTCTCTGCTATCCCTATGTACCCATGAGCTGTCACACATGTGTTTGGCTCGAAATCTCAGTCAAACCAACAGCAAACAAATGAGAGTCATTTTCAGAATGAGCAGCAGCTCGCCGATTTAGCGCGATAATTTTAGAGTCCAAGTGTAATAAATGACGCCATTTCTGCACACCAGTGATGGAAATGAGTGTATAAATTCCAAAGCTCACCTCTGACAGGGAGACTTCCTCTTTCTTGTCTCCACAGCTGAGATTCATTCAAGCATCTTCCCTTTCATCCGAGTCAAACCCCTCATCCTCCCACAAGTTCTTTTTTAAACAAAGAGCCAGACCAGCGGCAGGCAGCCAGCAAAGCTCCTCTCCCTAAATTGCCATCAATTTATTCTTTGTTCTCACTTATCTGTTACACTTCCACAACTCTGAAAAACTTTTATCCCTTTCAACAACTGCGTTTCTGTTCCTTTCCCATCCCCACCCTGCAATTATCGCGCGATAAACCACACTTTACCGTTTGTCTCTTTGGCCTGAAAGCAAATCAGTTTCTATTCACCGGAGGCCCAGTTTAAACAGGGAGTGTGTGCGCATTTGTGTGTGTAAGTGATGAAATGGCATAGGACGTGTCAACATCAGGTTTTTGCTTGTGTGTTGCTACCTAATCTCACGCATGATTAGGAGAGCAATAACACGACTGTCTGAGCAGGTTACAAAAATGTGAGCGTCCCTTCTCAGTGTGTGTTTACATGTACGCTTCCCTGTGTGTGACAGCCTAGAAAATGTTTATCGAACCACTAACTGTCACATTACAACCAGACTCTTTCTTTTCCCCCCACCTGTGCACCTTCCATCTTTGTTTTATACCGACTGGATAACAAATCTCTGCCCTTGACCTTCATCTAACATTCTCAATTTTCCCTCTTTATCTCTTTCATCCCTTGTGGCTGCACTTCAATTTCTTTACTCTCAAAAAAGGTTGGTTGAGGAGACATCCACCGTTGGATCAGCAAACAATGGACACTCTCACTTGACAGAAGCCAACAGTCTCCTCTCAGCATGTTTTTTCCACAAATTGCTACTCCCCTTCTCGCCTCCACCCCTTCTCTGCCTCTCTCCCACCATTCATCCCCTCGCCTTCACTTCATTTCGTTCTTTCATTCACTTCCTACTCTGCCCAGTTTGCAGACTCCCCATTGTGCTCCTTTTGACTGAAATGGTATGGTGGACTTTGATGGAAAAGAAGCATAGAATGGTTTTACAGTGATCTCAAGAAC
>VOQK01043693.1:35215-49378 GCA_015052645.1 Benitochromis conjunctus
GGGGGGCGGAACTAGATTACTATTCTTATATTCTTCTTCTGCAAGTATTCATATTTTTATATGTTGGTTTTGTCTAATGTTTGATAAAACCAAATTGAAATTTAGCAGGTTGAGTTTCACGATGGATAACCTGGAAATCTCTACTTTCTGATCAGATTCCCTCGGCTAAACCCGGTTGTTCGTGTTGCAGTCTGATTCACACACCTTGAGCTTTGGATGGTGCTTAACAAACGAATTTACCGACAGAACGGGTGACCCCGAGCTGTGTCCTTTAGAGAGACTCACTGAAGGCTGTTTATTCATAGAGCTGTTTTAAAATAGCAATGCTGATGAGAAGGAAGAGGCACACTGTAGTATTGTGTAACCACTCTCGGCTCCATTTACAAAAAGTCATATAATATGTATATTGATCCATTATATTTTCAGGACTCCAAGGAGTAAGAGACGTGATGGCATGTATGTTGTACAGTGGTGTTGAAGACATAGAAGCTTAAACTTTATGAGTGAAATCAAAAAAAATTTAAAGGTCCATTCCATAGATTTTACACATAAATGTTACCACTACTGTACTGTAAAAATGAAAGGTTTGAGGAAGTGACATCATCATAATCTGGGATTAATTGATTAAGGATTTGCTTTGTGGGAAACAGGTGTTTTAGCTTAAAGAGCACCAACCTTGACTATTTTGTTATGCATTATTATTATTATTAACTATTATGCTTAACGTAGTATGAATGAAACCAGCTGCTTGTGTTGGGTGAATGCAGAGCTGCTTTCAGCCTGAATAGAAACTTATCCAAAAGACAGTGAACCAAATCTTTCTCCTACTACACTGGCTGATCTGTTGCTTACATTTTTCATAGCCTATTTATATTTTAAGGTTGCAGTCTCAGCATCAAGCACTGGAAATGGACACAACCTGTAAGTCTGAAAAACCAGTTCAATATGATATACCTTAAACCTTCATCAGGGTTTCTAGTTACCAGCAAACGTAAATCAAACTCACTCCTCACCTGATCTGTCGCATCAGTAAAGACTTCCCTGATGAGTTTGCCATGAGCGTATTAAGTCTGTTTTTGAACAGATAAAGCTCTAACTCTCATCTCTAAACCAACTCAGTGTTGTTGGAACAGTGTATCAGATAGGGGAAGAAAGAGGATTTAAGTGACTTTGAATGTGGCAGATGGGCTAGTTTAAGTATCTCGGAAAAAATAACTTGATAAAAACAGAGAAAAGATCAAAACACCTGGGGCTGGGTGAAAAGGCTTTGTTGACGTCAAAGGTTAGAAGACAATGCTTCAAGATTATAGGAATGTGTTACAATCAAGGTATGCAGAGGAGCACCTCTGAACTCACAACATGTCAAAGCTTCCAGCAGATGGACTACAGCAGCAGAAGACTGCAGCTGGTGCTATGCCTGTTAGCTAAAAACAAGAAACTGTGCAAGAAATTTGCACAGGTTTGCCAATATTGGACAACAGAAGGGTGTAAAAATGTTGCCAGGTCTGATGAGTCCCAATTTCTGCTGCCACATTCAGACGGTTAGATCAGAATTTGGTGGAAAGAACATGAAAGTATGAATCTTTCATGTCTTGCATTAATGGTTTAAGGAAGTAACAACTTTGGCTCCCAACTGAGCATTGTCATAGCCTACCCAATAATTGTTGCTGACCATGTCCATCCCTTTATGAGCCAGTGTGATCATGTTTTGATGGCTGCTTCCAGCAGGATGTCAAAAAGTTAAAATCATTCCAACTGACCTCCAGAGTCATCAGATCTCAATCCAATAGAGCACTTTTGGAGTGGAACAAGAGATTCAAGTTATGGATGTGCAGCAGCTGGGTGACGCTATCATGTCA
Source organism: Benitochromis conjunctus (assembly GCA_015052645.1). Classification (NCBI taxonomy): domain Eukaryota; kingdom Metazoa; phylum Chordata; class Actinopteri; order Cichliformes; family Cichlidae; genus Benitochromis; species Benitochromis conjunctus. Next base: position 37,075 of record VOQK01043693.1, read on the forward strand.
ACATGGACCAAAATCTCTAAGGAATGTTTCCAGCCTCTGGTTGAATCTGTGCCACAAGGAATTACGCAGTTAGGAAGGTAAAAGGGGTCCAACCACTAGCAAGTACAACATACTAGCAAGATCTGTATCTAATGAAGTGGCTGTGAATGTTTATGCCTAATTGTGTTGGATGAGGAATATACAAAAATGGCACACTTTTGTGAATAAATCATAGTATTTTCCGTCGAGTCTTGTAATTATGTTGAATGAGAAAAATGTGAAATGGTCACTTTCACATTGATAAATGGTAAATTATAGTGTTTTTAGTCCTGTCTTACCCCCCTCACTCCAAACTGAACACAGGAGATGGCTGCCTCTCCCTGAACCTGGTTCTGCTCAAGGATTCTTTCTGTTAAAAGGGCGAAAGTCAAAGCCAGATGAGAAGTACAGTACACAGACAATGACCATTTTTATGTGAATAAGGAAAGACAAAGTTGGCTGGACCTCTGTTGCCACCAGAATCTTGAATCTTTACTGTATATTTCAGTGCATATCTCTGAAAAACCCTGCAAACTCCATTTCTGTTTTCATATTTTTGTCATTTTTGTTGAACTACGAAACAGCCAAATGGGGTGTGAAAGGCTTGAGTTCCATGTTCTGAGTGCTGTGTTTTGAATGTTTCACTGTACTAAATGCTCAGTAGTGGTGATATTTGGAGTGGTTGCTGGTGTGATCTGAAAATACTGTGTGGCAATGAACGTAGCTGAAGCAGTTTTGATGGGTTTGTGAGGTTTTGCCAGAAGCGTTGGCGGTTTTGTGAATATAGTTTGAAAACTGGATTTTGTGTTTAGTTCAGAGAAAAAGGTTTCAAGAAATTTGACCTAGTAACATTTTGCTCATTTTTGGCTTTATGACTTTGGGGCATTTGTCCACTTTGACAGGCTGGCAATTAAGAATTTGCTAAAAACGCTGCATTATATTTTTCAGTTTTATGAGCCCTGGAGCTGAATAACGAGCAGGTATTATTTTAAAATCTATTCTTCTCTTCTCATCTCTGGCTTTGTTGTTTACTCTAAACAAGTGTGCATAGACTGCATGTCTAGTACTTTATTACTGAGAAGTACACACGGTTTTGAATCTATGGGGATAAGAGCTCTCTGGTGGATTCAAAATAATCATGAATGTTCTTTCCACATTGTAATCTCATTATGTGCTCACAGGGTGTTCTCGTTTCATTCAAATGCTCCTAATTGTCTCTGTGGCTAATTTATCCAGTGCCTCTTTTTCTTTTGCACAGCTAATGGATTTTTTTTTACAGTCTTCTCTCTCTCTGTTTTTCCTCTCATATGCTGTCTCTGTCTTCTTGTCTCACTCTGACTCTTTGTTTCTATCTGTCTCACCTCATTAGCGTCCATTAGCCATAGGGAGAGCTAAAAGCTAAAGATGCAGCCTTCAGAATCACGATGTCAACAAGTCATTTCCTGCAGGAGATACAGGACACTGTATGTGTGCGTATGACTGGGCTACTAATGAGCTACAAATCCCCTAGTTTGTGTTGCGGCCCAAGCTGCATATCAGTGCTGCTTATTGACGAACATGAATCTGGGCTTTGCAGTACAGCAGCTGAGATGTCCTCATCTATGTGTGTGTGTGTGTGCCCACACACATACACACACAGATTAGTTTCTATCACCACACAAAGTGGAATCCCTTTAAGTAGAAGAGGGATTCCTCTTCTACTTAAAGGGATTCTTGCAGTATAAGTAAAAGCTCAGTAAATCACACCTGCTAAATATAGCCTGGTGGAAAAAGATACAGGTAATGGATTTCTTCATCATGACAGAACTATGTGATAATGGGAATTATCTGAATTGGAAAGAAAGAAAGGAGCAGTTTGTTGCTGCAGTGGTGCAAAGCAGTGAGAAGGGTTCAGTCTTAAAGTCATGACAGCTGGTACATTGAGCATTTCCTTCTTATATCCTGACTGAAACTGTATCCTAACTAAATGGGGGATGGGACCCTTCACAGGGCTTTAAGATTAATCTGCAGCATGACAGCATAATCATTTTTTTTCTGGTCTGGTGAATAAAGGGAAACTTTTCTCAGTCTCAGAAATCAGTCATGGGTTTAACACAATCTCAAAATGTCTAAATATCCCCAAAATTCTGTGAACTGTGTTTAGCTGCTCACCTCCAAACAGACGCTTTTCCTTTTCTCTTTTTCAGTGACGTAGCTTTGCTGTTGTTAAAATCATCTTAGTCCTCACCCAATCAATGACAGTATCACGTCAGCTTCTTCTGCTCTTCACCAAAACTATATGATGATACTGAGGCCTTCGTGGTCTTTGTTTTACAGTGTGTCCTAACAATCAGATCACTAGTGGGCCATGCTAGATAGAAAAATAAATAAAAAAACCCCACTGAAATACGTGGTGATCCAGCCACTTTCTCTACTTTTTTAGATGGACTGGGATTCATTTTCTCACTTTTTTTTCTAGTCTAACGACAATGCGTCCTGATGGGTTCTCAGCATGAACATAACAGGAAGATTAAAGTTATGTAATCAGTGCAGGATGTGGCGCTCCCTTTTCATCTTGTCCTCCACAGTCTTCAGTGAGTATGCCTTGCCCTCTCAGTAGTTGTATCACCCTATACATTTTGGTCTTTGTTGCTAACAAAGAGGGAGGGGGGTGTTACCTGACTGGTGTTGGATGCAATAACTGTGCACAGGAGGAAGTGATGTAGAAATAACAATATAGGTAGTTGTAAATGACGGTGTGCCTCTGCTGTCCGCTTATGAGCTGCCTCTTAAAAGCAAGTGGAAACAAGGTCTGAAAAAAACTTGACAAATAAAAAAGGTTATAAGTTTGCAATGATGGGCAAGCACACGCACACTGGGATGCTGCTCGCTCTGAGGTTAATCGTTTTCTGATGTTTGCGTTATTATAGTCCAATCTGTGGTGAGCGAGGGGATAAGACAGGAGAGGAGGTCCACAGCTGCTTAGTCAGCTTTCTTGTTGGTGTTGCCTCTTTCTTTTCTTTTTTCTTTCCCTCCTTTTTTTCTATTGCCATGACAACAATTACAAGGCATTACTACTACTGTCCAATACAGCTTTACATACATGTATATTAATTCAACCAACGTACACACAGAAATGTCTCTTTGTCTTCTTTAAATAAGGTGTAATGACTAAAAAGTGCAAAAACAAAAAACCCCAACTGCACACAAATATTACAACATTTATAGACACATTCTCACCTACAAAGAGATGCTCTGGAGTGTCCTTTAGTTCAACATCTAAATTAAATTTGAACATTTAAGGAGCAAAACTGTGTTACACAATGTTACCAAATGTTACTTCAAAAATTAAAAAGATTGTTTAAAAAAAAAGGGGAAGCAGATTTATAAGGAGCCCACTGCAGTTTCATTTCTTTATTTCCATGTTCCGTCTAGCTAATATATCATTTTACTTATTTCCCAATTTTTGGACACACTAGTTTGTCATTCTAGCATTCTGCAATGGTAAGTTTGATTTTAGTGGTGCATTGCTGGGTGGTAGCGCTGTTCCACCTTGCACTGGCGGAACTGACTGAAATGACTGTCTGTCTCGCTATGACTAATTCTGACTGTGGGAAAGTCTTGTCCTGTCCTTGGCCCAGCGCGACAGATTCCACCATGTGATCAGAGGTGACAGATTCTCTACATATCAGACGACTCAGGTGTCCACGGCCACTTCCTGCCCCCTCGGACACACGCAGCACACACACATACTGACACCTAAACCCCAGTGTCCAATCTGTCTTCCTGTTTCTGTGCTCAGGGCTAGGACCCAGTCCAGTTCCACACAGCTGCCAGCCGTTTCAGGTTGCAGCCTGAAAATAGATGCTGTGACCATGAACATCCAACATTGACCACAGAGCTTCCTGTTAGCAATGAAAGATGCATAGGGTTACAGAGAGAAGCCTACTTTAAGGCCAAATAGAATAGAACACAGAACTGATTTGCTTAAACTCAACTTATTATTTGTTTTTATTTATATAAATATATATATATATTTGTATTTATATTTATTTATCCTCCTGAGACCCAAGTACTTGTCTCATAGCTATTTGGAATAAGTTGGACCTGATAAGTATAACAGCTAAGCACTGACAGTAAAGAAAACATTAAAAAAAGTATATTGTCATATGAGGTACAGAAAAAAATATGTTTTTTTTATTTGTTTGTTTTATTTTAGGCATCATGCATGAAATATATTCATCACATAAAAGGAATAGATGCAAATTCGGAAATGAGCTGGTCTGGTACAATGGTACCAGACCAGCTCATTTCCGAATTTCCAAGTTCCTGGGCAGGTAAAAAAAACAACAACAGTCCAATACAGTTAGAAAAATGGTAAAATACAGTTAAAACAAAAAAAATGCAGTTAGAAAAACAATAAAATACATTTAAAGTACCATAAAATACAGTTAAAAGAGTAAAATATAGTACTCTGGACAGCCCAGATCATGTTGTGTTCCAAGAAAACTGGCTATAGAAACAATCAGTTCAGAATTTTCAGCAGCTTTGACCTTTAACCTTTAACCTAGGGATATTTCTCATTTTGACCTGTTGAGGCTGGAAAAGCACAGCTGCTCGTAACAACATTAACAATGACTTTGTTTGCGTAAAGTGTCTCTGGTAAAATGTGAAAGAGTGACAGTGAGTGAGAAACCTAAATAGCAAGACTTTAAAATAGCTACATGGAATTCAGCTATTTATGTCCAACTGACATTTTTCCTACTGTGACATGTCAGAATATCCTGTGCAAAAATGTACTCCCTCTGCCTTTGTTCTCATTTCTTTTAATCACCTAATCTTCACACCCACTCGCTACCTGTTTTTAGTGACCTTATCATCAGTTCCTCATCATGTAAACCAGTCCCTTCTCCGTTGTTTCCACCGGACCATCTGTTAGCACGTCAGCTTTCATGTTCTGTCCTGGCCTTCCTGTCGGGCTTCCTTCTTTCCTTTCTCGGTATGACCTTTTGTCTGCACTTTAAGATTTATACCTGCCTTTTCCTCTTGCTTAACACACTGCTTTTATCCACTCACTGTGAACTTTGCTTTCACCTTACCCATTTTCCTCAGAGTTGTACATTTGAGCGCTCTACCTCCCACCTACCTGGTAAATCTGTGCAAATGCTTTTGAAAATCAAATGCAAATTAAAGCCTTCAACAGAAAGAAGAGCACATAACACCAATGTGCTCACAGTGTGTTCACAAAGTGAAAAAACAAAACAAAAAAACAGCCTCAGTACAAAACAAGCCGCTGGAAGATATGTTATTAGTGAATAATTAGAAGGTGATTAGTTTTTAATCATCTGTTAATTGATCTATCGCCTCGCATTATTCATGAGTTGCTCCTCATTAACCATTTGAAATACTCAATGGAAAACAAATCAGTAACTTTTCAGTCATTACTGATTATTACAGCATCAACTACTTATTTTGTCTCGAGTTACAAAGCACCATACTAAAAATCTTCTCTGCCACTCATCATTTCCTTTTTTTTTTTTATATCCCAGCTGGTGTCCAGTCATTATTTATGGTAGTAATGGCACGGGAATTGAACAACTCCAGTGACCCAATACAGGGTCAGTGGAGCTGACTTCAGCTATCACAGCCGGAATAGACCATCAACAGGTCACCAATCTATCACAGGGCTAACAATCAGAGACAATTCACACTAATATTCAGCCAATTAAGAATCACCAATTAACCCCATGCGTGTCTTTAGACTGTGGGAAGAAGCTGGAGTACGGAGAAAACCCACACAGACGTGGGGAGGACATAAAGTCAGACTCCACACAGAAAGGCCCAAGCCTGCATTTGAACCCAGAATAAAGTGCAGATTTATCAGTAAAGGTAATTTCTATGTGTATAAAAGAGACAACCCTATATTTGACTTGAGAAGTTGTGCTTTGAAGCGCTTTGGCTATTTTGGTGCCAAAGTTGGAAGTTTTCTACGGAGCAAAACAAATGCTATTTTTCTTTCCTTTTCCGACTTCACTCAGGAGTGACGTAAAGAAATGTAGCATCAGTCAACAGTTGCAAGCCTGGTTAGAAGGAGGCATCAGTTTAACTCACCAAAACAAAACAGCAGGCCTTACTATCTGCCTGATAATTTCATTAAAAATCCACCAAAAGGCACCGACAGCACAAACACAGTCAAGCGGTCCAGTTCAGTGACTCCAATTAGTCACAGAAAAGCATAAGAGTCAGAAACCTAATAATGCAAACTTTAATTCTTACTAAAATGAATGGGTGAGTTATAAACTCCCCGCCCCTGCATATATTTGTCAAGGTTAGAGGCTCTATATAAATTTTTAGCACTGTCACATTGGGTACATTTGGTTTCTTCTTCTTTTTTCTTCAAGTTTCTTTTAGTACATGAGATAGTTTTTGCATGATTTAAGATTTGTCGTTACAGTGTCGAACAAATATAAGACTCCTTCACCCATTGCGCTAATTCCCAAGGTCAGCTCTCAACTGGTTAATTCAGGGGGAGAAAATGAGTAATTTCTGAGTCAGTGTGGTCAGAGTGATTTTCAGTCTGGGGCTCAATGGAAAAGAAGCTCTTATCTGATTCGTAGGTGTTCATCAGACCTATTTCTGGCTTGAGTGCCGACAGACAAGCTCAAGTCTTTCCTCTGTTTTGTCATTCACACACAAACATGCACACACACACATACACACACACACATGCACGCAGACAGACATGCCCAGTAGCTCACACCAGCTGAGGCACATGCAGAGATTGACCCAGACACACACACACACAAACACACATCAGTGCTGAAATCCTTGCATATCAACACTCACTCGGGGTGAAGTGTGACAAAACGCACAGACACATACAAATACGGAGCTCAGTTCTGTCACCCTGTCACTATGGCAACTGGGGCCTGGCAATTACCACTGTGGTGAAGTGTGTGCGTGTTTATGTGTGAGACTACCTCTCCGCACGTACATACTTGTTTGTGTACATAAACATGTGCCTATGCGTTTATGTGTCTGTGCATGTGTGATGTCAGTCTTGTCCTTTATGAACGCATACTGACATCTCACCTCTCAATGGGAGCTTTTCAGTTTTCATCACATACCCAGCAGCTACTGCAGGAATCCTTTGAGCTCGGGAAGAGTAATATGAGGAGAATTTGCAACATCTGCTGTTTTTCTTCACAGATGTTGAGGTTATTAGACGTGCCCCGTGCCAAAGATGAGCTTAGAAACATCTTCTTTAAAAAGGTCTCAACTTTTCTCCTGCATGTCAAAAACTTAAGTGCATCGGGTTTTTTTTAATTGGATGATCAGTGGGTGCTGTTTACACATGCTCCAAGAGTTTCCACTATAAGCCACATTAATCCATTCACAAAGCACTTTTACTAGCACACATAAGCTGTTTGCACACGTGCTCTGAACCCCTGAACTTTTTGGACATTATCCCCGGACATTACATGAGAACACGTATGTCTGGCACAGTTAGATGTCGGTCAGAGTTCACAACAGCAAGTGGGCGTCATGTGCCCAGCCTCCTGTACGCTCTAATCAGGCAGCTCTTTTGCTGAATACAGAATTTATGGTCCCCTGGTGGGTCTGTTTAATGTCACCTTACATAGAAAGAGGGATTGTTGGAGTCTAACCTGTGCATAGGCAGAGATGCAGTTTCATGTAGTCTTCCAAACAGCCAGCAATGTAGAGTAGAAAACGGACTTGGTCTTAAGTGTAAGGTGTAATGTATGGTCTTGCAAATATGTCTGTCTACATTGACATTTCTATTCAGACAGGGGTAGTAGAGGTGGTTTTCACCCACCCCAGATGTGTTCCCATGCAGTCCTCCAAGAACCTGCCAAAAGCTGATTGGTTGACAAGTGGACCTGAAACAGGAAGGGAGCTATAGCATAGTTCATCTTGAACTGGATGATCGACCAACAACAGGACAAGCAAGAGTGGCCCACAGAACAATTGTACCACATACTTCTATACACTGCCTCCATATGGTAACAGAGCTCTCTGCAGCCAGACGGGTCATCCCAAGACTGGAGCGGACAGCGAATGTGCTAAATCTGCAGGATCATAAATTCTGCATTAGAAAGAACAAGTCTGAACAGTTTCAGGAGCTGATTCTCCCAAATCTGTGTAGAGTTCATGTTTGAAACACACGTACATACTGATGACACACATCATGGGCAGTTTTTGAGGTTTAATTTCTTGCTTAAGGACACTTCTACTTCTGTATTTGCAGTTGTATCATTGTCCTCGTAGTTATGATCTGATTGGCTAATGTCAAACTTAGAGTGAAGTCCTGTTGTTATTGCTACTTTTAAGAAAATTCTCATCATCCTCAGTTTTCTCATTTTCTGTTTAGCAGTGGAAAGTAAAGATAAGAATATTGTACTAACTCTACTTAATTTGCTTATCGGTGGTACACACTATAAGTTGACTACATTAAACGTCTTTAATCTTATGAGTTACCGTATTTTTGATTACCGTATTTTTCAGACTATAAGGTGCACTTAAAATCCTTTCATTCTCTCAAAAATCGTCAGTGCTTCTTATAATCCGGTGCACCTTATGTATGAATTCTGGTTGTGCTTACTGACCTTGAACCAATTTTATGTGGTACGCGGCGCTAAGAAATCTGTCAAAATGTTTTGGTATGACTTTGGTAAGCTACGAAGCCTCACCGCTTGATGGATTGATGAAGCATTACGGCTACCATAGACAGGAGCCGTGCAGAGTAATACGTATTGTGCTTCAACATAATATTATGGTGTGTGTATAAGGACCCCAAAATGGCACCTGTCAAGAGACATGCTTACAAAGCGAATTTCAAACTCAAGGCTATCAGTCATGCAGTAGAACATGGGAATAGAGCAGCTGCAAGAGAGTTCAACATTAATGAATCAATGGTACGGAAGTGGAGGAAGCAAGAAGAATGAGTTGTGTAAAGTTTGCCTTATCTGACTGTTTTGTTTCACTTAATGCGCCTTATAATCCGGTGCGCCGTATGGTCCAAAAAATACGGTATAAGCTTTTTTAAAAGCTTGTACCGTTAAAAACTGAGCTAAAACTGTATCTTTTAGACTAGAATGAAGCCAAAAGCTGAACTAAGATCCAGTGAGGTGAATGAGGATTATTTTGGACAGTGACTCATGCAGAGCTACTCTATCAGATTCAAAAAATACAAATGTAGAACTGGAAATGATAATTATAGGTCACCTTTAGGGAAATATGATCTATAACCAGTACTTCTTTTACAATGTGGCTCATTAAGAGTCTGGGTACCAAGCCATTCTACAGTTTATATTAAGAAAATAAAGAACCTGATAACATCCGGTGAGTAATCTTGGAATATACTTAGAAGGTGATGAAAACATACACCAGGTCTGAAGGTGGAAGAGGAAACTTGGAATGAAGGAAGGAAGTAGGTGTTTTACCTGTGCAAATATAACATTAAAGATCAACTTGATAAATGTTTGGCCTAATTCGGGACTTGAGTTTACTCAGCTTTTCAGTTTTTCCAGAGCTAATGTACCATTTTTTGCCTTGCCACAACCACACAATGTGTCTTCAGAATAAATGTTACAGAGGAGAGATTTGAATAAATCACACTGCGGTTGATTTCCGAACAGTAAATGCACATAAATAAGGTCACAGACAGTAATATAAATGAGTGTGACTTTGACATTTTGAGGTCTGGGTGTGTAAGGTCTGGACCGTCACACACTGTGAGACTTCACAATTCACCTTTCTTTAGCCGCACAATTCTAACAGCAGAATCTGTTGAGTAACCTGGGTTGAGCTAAAATTTCCTCGAACCCACAGTCCACTCCCCGAGTTCCCCAGAACCAAGCCCCCAGCTGGCATCTCCTGCCCCCATCCTGTCTGGGCCCACGTGGCCTGGCTCTGCATTGGAGACATCTCCATACATTTCTCCTCAGCCTCCTCCTCCTTTTCCTCTCCGTACTTGGTCCCAGCTGTGCCAGCGAAGCCTGTGTGTTACGTTTTTCCTGTTGCTTCTCTGGCCAAAAAATGAAAAAGAATAGTGGAAAAAAAAGAAAAGCGCTTAAGTAAGAATGAGGCTGAGAGAGAGGGAGAGAAAGAGAGCGCGAGTGTCAGTTTCTGGCTCGGGTTTTGCTGTCTGCTCAGTTTTCACGGCCCGTGGTTTTATTAGACTTTCCGCCGGTCTAAGGTTAAACGGCCACCACTGCCCCTTTTGGGCTCAGAACCTCCTGTTAGCCCCCCCAGTTCCCCCCTTGCTTGCCTCTATCCCTCCTCCTGGCTGCCCTGCAGTGCCGCTGCCAGTAAAGGAAACACATTAACACCCGGGCCAGTAACAGAGCAGGCTTTGTCCACGGCCAGGCAGGCCAGTCCATTAGGTCCATGCTCTGCTCCACACTGGACCAATTAGAGAAGGCAGGGAGCAGAGCCACTCCAAACAGAGGTGTGAGCTTTACAAGGAGACTACAGGTGTGCTCAGGGGGAAATAATAGACTTTATTACTGATTGGGGTACTGTGCTATACTGTATATCTCTGCCACCTTTTTAAGAGCCAACTTGGCTCTGCAGAGTTTTGACAACCTGTGTTTAACCTGCAAACTTTAGTTTCCCTTGGATGCTGGATCAAATCAAACCCCTGCCTTCCAGTTTACTGCAGTGACCAGTCTGGGCTCTTGTTACAGTACATTGCCTTGCACATTGCCAGCTCCTAATATACACTATATAGAGGGCTTCAGCTAATGAAAATTCTTGATATAGAAAATATTTTGAAATCTTTTGAAAGCTAAGTCCTGTCTATATCCGTGAAAATCTATCATATCATCTTTCAGCACCTTGACCAACCACTGACCACCACCTGCATTGTTATTTATTTATTATTAATTAAATTTTTTGCAGGCGTGTTGCCACTCCACTATACTTTACATACCCATGTCTCCATTGCCTTATTCGATCATTTCCTTTAATCTAACAAACAGTCTTGTTGCCTCTGGTTGAGATCCAGAGCTCGTTTGAAGTAGGCCAAGTTTCTCATAGAAGGGACGTTTGGTTTTGAAGGGCCCGTTTTAGTTTGCACCATGTTAGCTTTAGCATCTTCTGACAGATGACTGGAGCTGAGGACTGATGACATGTCTAGTCCAGCTAAAAGCAAAAGCTGAACCAGTGGTTTTTTTCATATGGTTGTCCTCTGTATTAACCTTCTTGTCTTTAATCAAGGCATTTGATCTGTTAGGTGCCTTGAATGAGTATGTGAACATGGAGGCAAAAGGGGCGAGCATAAGGAATTAGAGTGAGTTTGACAAGGGCAATTGTGATGGCTAGACAACTGGGTCAGAGACCTGTTGCTTTATTGTTGAGTAAAGCTAAAATATTACAAAAATTAAACAGTTTTGTAAAGCTTTTTTTTTTTTAACATTAGGGAAGGGAACTGTTCAAATCAAAGCAGCAGCACCAGAGTCCAGGAGTATAGGTTGTGTAAAACAGACAGTGCAATTCATATAGCAGCATTGTGTATAGGCTTTGTGGTTAATACATCCACGTGGCAGTGATGGGATAAGAACCTGTCTGGCTGATACAGAGCAAAGCTGACAATCATGAATATGTCAGTGGCGGATGAATAATTGTTGCTTAATATGACTACAGAGGTAGCGGGAGCGGCGGTATCTGCCAGAACAGATGACCTGCCAGCTTTGAGAATAGCCCCTGAGGCCGGGAGAGATGATCATGCAAAGACGGGACAGGCCTGACATCGAAGGGGGTTTCCACTGACAGTTTATGCATGCTCTGTGGACACATGCTATTTCAAAATCAACACACGCTATTTCAAAATCTGCATGTCAATAATATTGATTCATAGACTTGAGAACAATAGGTGGCTTTTAGACTTGATCTCCGTTTTGTAGTGTGATCCAGAGGAAGCCGAGTGAATGTACAAGTCTTCATTTGCACTTTATTAAACTCCAGCTCAACATGGCGGCTAAGCAGCACTGACACAGGGGGCCATGTGACCTGCTACCAGCACACAAGTATGCTGTATTTTCTTAAATAAGCGTGTCTAACCTTCCCAGGTCTGTTTCTGCTCAGGCCGCCCAGGGCTGTCGCTTTCCTATGAAATAATTACTACAAATTTTGTGCGTTCGCATGATTGGGTTCATGGGATTTTCCTGTGTCTAAATGGAGGCTCTGCTCCATGTCAGGGGAACAGTGATACAGTGTCGAGACAGAGCTGTGCTATTACAGCCAGGGACGGGCGCTGACCTAAAAGGCAACATTCATCTTAAGC
>VOQK01043693.1:49398-62391 GCA_015052645.1 Benitochromis conjunctus
AACATTCATCTTAAGCATGATGAGTTCAAAAACAGCATGGAGGGGCTTTTAAGAGGGCTCCGAGAGGTCCACCAGGGTTGTGGGAGATTTATGTACAGCAGAAATGTTGAATGAGCTAAAAATAACCAACACTTTGATGCAAGTTTGAATATTTTCTTTGAAATTGTTTTCACAGATTCTACATGTCTTCCATTTTAAACATTAGATAGGAAAGACTAGCCAGAGTGAAACTCCTTAAGGGCTAATGTGCTGCTTCAACTAAGATGGTGGTATTATTAGACATGACACCCTAATATTTAGTGTTGATTTCTATTGATATAATACTTTATTTGGGTTGGAGGGCTGGCTCCGTGCAGCATCTTTTTCCCCACAGCGTGAGCAGAGAACATGACACCGGCCCACGGTGTCCCGCCAGAACACCCAAAAGTGCTTCTAAGCGTTCGAGCCGCACAGAAACAGTCATTAGAAGCTCATTTGTTTTGCCACAGATCATGTCATCATGTGTGTCAGCTCAGATGAGGAGCATCGCCAGGTGATCTGGCATATGGATCAGCTGTCAGTGTGGTGTTCCTTTACTGGACACTGCACCCAGCAGGGCCAGGGTGGTCCTGTTTGGTTGTCAATTTCTGTGGGACCTTTCTGTTGTGTGCGTGCGTGTGATTTGTCTTGAATTCCAGCCCAGATTTGTCACCAAAAGTGAATTAGCGAGGAAAATCAAAGGAGGACTCTAAAGGCTCTAATGGCTGTCATGTGAGTTGGTAAAGACCTGATTTGACTCTGGGTTACTTTTTAACTTTCTCTTTTTTTGATTTTTTTGTTTTGGCTATAAGGGGTTTGGAAGAGAAGCGGAGGTTTGGAAGGCTGCTGCCGCGTGTGCTTTTGTGTGTGTGGGGTCGACTGTTTTGAAGACGTTTGCGTAGGATCGCTAAATTCTATTTTCAATAAGGAGGCCCTGACTTCACTTATCTGCTGCATGTTTTTTTTTTTTCTATTTCTATTTCTTCCAATTTTGTGTGCACTGGGCCAAACTGAACCTCTGTTACATTTATATCCTTCGCGGAGCATAATTGAATTCAGAAGATGCTAACAAAGCATTATTAACATGTGTGTTTTAGGTGCAAACTTTGTGACGCGTAAGATCAGCCGTTCTGTGGCAAAGATTCACCTTGGCCAACTGGAATGCTTCAGCCTGGGCAACCTGGACTCCAAAAGGGATTGGGGCCATGCCAATGACTACGTGGAGGTAAAACAAACACCGCCATTACCACACACAAGCTCAGAGGAATATGCACACACACACGAACATACTCGCACCATCACACACACACTATCTCTGCCTCTGAGTTGAACCGGGTTCAGATGTGCACATAGTATTAACGGGGCATGTTTTCCCAGCTCATTCGAGGCCTCAGTATGCGATCTGCATGAAGCCTCCTATGATTGTCTGCCAAAAGAGAAACAGAGATAGAGAAGGAGAAGGGCAGCGGGAGGAGAGGGAGAGTGCCGCATGCTGTGAGGCCACAGAATGCACTCTGGTTTCCCACAACTCACCCATGTCCCAGATCCCTTCAGGCCCTCGTTTGCCATTCCCTGAACGCCTGCAGAAGAAAGAGAGATATTAAGGGAACGCTGCGTCCTGGGGACGATGACAGAAATACTGTGTTTGTGTTAATGTAACGGTGCCAGCAGCAAGCAGAGAAGGAGGGGTGGGGAGGTGAAACGAACAGTGGGGTCGCCACGTTGAGAAGGAGACGGAGCGCTGAAATTGTGTGTAATGCGGGTTTTTTATGCTTCTCTCCAGTACATGTGTGCGTGAGGAAGCACACATTCCTGCGTGTGTGAAAGTGTGTGATAGGTTAAGGTTGAAGAACGTGTGTATGTGTGTGTATGTTGAGATGAAAGGCTCGACGGGTTGCCATGTCTGACAGCAGACCTCTTGCAGCAGGCTGTGTTATTATTAGGAGGTGATGGTGGTGGTGGTAGTGGGGGGTGCTCTTTGAGATGGGTGTGGAGGTGAGGAGGTTACAGCGGGGAACCTCAGTTTAACAGGAGAGCGCAGAGGGGGTCAAGGCATCGGAGCAGAGTGTTGCGGCGGTGGTTGGGCTGTTAAGGCGGGGCAGGGAGCCCTCGGTGGCGTCAGCGAAGCATCAGTCACTGCATGGTTACGGGAAAACTGCTCATCAGTCATGTCCAATGTAAGCACACACAGTCATTTTTGGCTCCTGTCATAGGAAGTCTGACTTGGTTTGCGAATGATAAAATGGAAGCATATAATGTTAGCTTTTCAAAAAGAGACTATGATTGTATTCTGATGTCATGCACATGGTTCACAGTGGATGAAATAAAGGATTGTGTATATAAATTATAATTCTATTAAATTTCAATTCAGTTTTATTTATACAGTGCTAAATCACAACAACAATCACCTCAAGGCACTTTATATTCTAAGGAAAAGATCCTACAAAAATTGAGAAAAACCCAACTATCAGACGACCCCTTCGAGCGAGCACTTGGAGACAGTGGGAAGGAAAAACTCCCTTTTAACAAGAAGAACCAGACTGAAGGAGGGGCAGCTCTGCCACGACCAGCTGGAGGTGAGCAGAGGAGGACGGCACAAAAGACATGCTGTGGACATTACTAAGAGAGGGTTCAGAGTCACCTGATCCAGCATCTATGTTCCAGCTCTCATGTGAGAGAACAGTGTCTGTGACTGACTGGCCTGAGACTTTTGATAAATTAGGAGTGTTTGTTATTGGAAACTGAGTTTGAAGATCCTAGACATTAAAATGAGTCTGTTTTCCACTCTGTGGTAATTTAGAGTGAATTTCAAGAGTCCAGTGCAGGTTTTATTCCTTGATTGCAGCTGAGGTGTGAAGTGTTTCACTTGTGACTGATCCCAGTTGCTGCTGCTTATGAATACTGTAGTATAAACGTCCACGTAGTGTGCCAAACTCTGATTTGTACAGTACCAGATAACTGTACTATGTTATTACATGATCTCAATTAATACATATATAATATAATATAATATAATATAATATAATATAATATAATATAATATAATATAATATATGAAACAAGGCTAGCTTTCATTCTTGCGTTAGAAAAATTATGGTTGTTGGGTCTCACTGAGCGCATTTCTTGAACTTGTTATGTTAGTCTGACTGGCCATTTCTGTGCTTAATGCCAATACGTGCAACCGTGTTTATGTGTGCGTGCACTTGCCTGTCCAGGGCACCCTGGCATGAGACGCTCCAGGTTTCCTGTGGGAACTGCCGACATTCCAGCTCTGGTGAATCAGGCACCTCCTCGCTGTGCTTCTCCTGTTTCGGAAAGGCGGATTTCGGGAAGCCAAACAGAAGCTGGAGGTGCTGAGGGGAACTGAGGTGGAGGCGAAGAAGGGAAGGGGTGAGGGGGATGAGATTTGAAAGAAGAAGTGAAACAGGCGTGTGTTTGTGGGACGTTTGTGCATTATGCATAAGTGAACCGTCCCTTCTGCTGAAAGTTCACCACACCCAGAAGACCATCAAAGGCTGCGACTGTCACCACGCCGCCCCCCCTCCGTCTGCCTCCCTCGGTTTTACTTTGAAATATCCATCCAGTCAGCATCAGCACTATGTTACCATGGCAAAGCCAAACAACTGGCAACCTGTAAACAGAACCATGTGTGTCTGCTTTAGGCTGACAACTGCTTTTCCTCCTGGACTCTCTTTCCCTCTCTTCACCCCACCCAGGACAGGGAAATTGCTTGTAATTGGCTGTGGATGGATTGCGGGTGGCAGGAGGGGTGTGCTGTGTGTCTGCTCTAACGACGTCTGAAGGCGTGCAGCTGGCTGGGCATCGTCTCAGCCTGGTATCGGGTGTCCATCCCAGGCAGGCAGGCAGACAGACAGACAGGCCTAGAACTTCCCAGTGACCCTCAATGGAGGCCTTTATTATCATTATAGTATTAAGAGGCTTCAGCATAAAATCAGCAGATAAAAAAATTTAAATCCTCTTGATCTCATTTTCATGAAAGAGGTTAGGCTTTGGACTTTTTCACTTTTGCGACTGTGTTTGAAACATTTGGCTGGCCTTTTTTTTCTCTTTCTCTTTTCTTTTTTTTTTTGATTGCGGTTCTCTGAGAATTGGCAATGCAGAACAAATTTCTGACTCTGAGCCTTCCCGAGTGAAAAGCAAACCCACAGCCATCAGTCACTCTGCACTATCTGAGAAGATAAAGATGTAATAGTCAGCCACCTTTCGCCAGGACTGCCCTCCTCCCTACTCTCCCCCTCTCCTCTCACCCTATGCCGCCATCCTGAGTAGGCTCGTGGTGGGTACAGCTGTTTGGAGCCCCTACCACCCCCTCGCCCCCTCTATCACCCTCCCCTTCTGGCTGCAGAGAGCCATTTCCTGTGTGGAGAAGCAGGCTGATGGGGAGGGAGTGGGAGCAAGAGTCAGCCTAGTGGTTTTGGCCTTTTCTCCCCCTCGGGCTCCATCCTGCTTTAGTTTCTCGCTGTCTTTTTGTCTGTTTCCTCTCCCTCTTGTGTTTTATTCTTCATGCCCTTCCTACCTCTTAACCTTTTATTATTTGGTTTTTGTACTGTCAAAGAACCGCGTCACAACTCCACCAAACTCTCGCTCCCTCTTGGTGAGCAGTTACCACCCAGTTACTAGATATTTCCCTCTGACATCTAATAAGCAGCTCCTATTTTTCTCCTGCCTTGAGCCGACTTTCCTTTTCACTCTGCTGTATGTCTCGGCCTACAAACTGTTGCCAGATGAGATGTGGTTGACCCGATGGCACACCCCTCTTTCCCGCTCTTGTCTTCTTTGAGTATTTATTTTCAAAATATAATTACTTGTGAAACTCCCGTCATTGGAAGGCATTTCATCGCTGTCCTAAATCTGTGTGGTTGCACCTGTATGGCAGTAGCTCTCTGATTCCTGGCATTGTGTGAAGGCAGCAGGGTGACAGGACAGCCTTGAGGGTGTCATTTTTCACCTCGTTTATTTTTCTTATCCGTTTTTTTTTCTGCTGCAGCTGCCTCTCCGTGCAATAATGGTTACAGATGAGGCTAATTAACCAATCACAAAGCAGATCAGGGCCAATCAAAGATGATTGATGAGAGCAGCAGGCCATCCATCACATGTTTTTGGCCTGGGAGGTGACAGTGAGGGCAGGCTAGGGGTGTTCGTACAGTAAGACAGACATTTACATCAACATTTTGAACTTTTAGTTATCCAGAGTGACTCAGAAGTACCTCGTCATCATCTGTTGTTTTGTCAAGACCTTAGGCTTGATGTAAACGTGGATGTCTGGCTTTAAGCATGGAAGAAAGTGGGGAAAAAAAACTTACACAACTTTGCATTTAAATGCATGGGTACTGGATAAAGAAATAGCAGCTATAACAGTGACATATTCAGCAACCACTCTTCTTCAAACTTCTGACTAATACAGCATGACCATGATAAATGATTCAATTCAGTTTTATATATATAGCACTAAATCACAAAAATATTTACCTTAAGGCACTTTCTACTGACTGAAAAACCAACAATAACAGAGAGAAAACAAAGAAAACCTCAACAATTAGATGACCTCCTTTGAGCAAGTACTTGGCAACAGTGGGAAGGAAGAAACCTCCAGGCTCACGGAGGGGCAGCCATCTGCTTCAACTTGTTGAAGGTGAAGGGAGGAAGACAGGAGAAAGACATGCTGTGGGAGAGACCCAGAGATGAATTAATAACTAATGATTATTCAAGTCTCTCAGTTGTGATTTGCCATTAGTCATGTGGAAATATGAAGCGGTGCACACGACATTTTTTTGTATCCACAACACTGTTTAAGTACATGTGGGATTTAATAATTTCTGCACACATACCCAAAAGTATAAATGTTATCTTATGCATCACAAAGGTGTACAGTGACAGGACTGGACTTATTTCTGGTAGTGTTGACCTACGATGATTTGGCCAAGAATGTTTTCACATGCCTACATGCAGTCCTGTGAAAGTACTAAGTACTCCTTTACTACATCCATAGGAATTAAGAGGGTAAGCAGCAATTGGGTGCCTCTAATCAAATGAACTTGAATAAGTGATGATCAGCAAGTTCGAACACCTCTGTAAAAGCAGGCATTTTCACAGTTTGCTGGTTTCCTGCGAGTGTATGTTCCAGCAAATTCACCCCAACGTCAGACTGTCCAATGTTCAGTGAAACCTAAAAAACCCAGAGAGCCGTGCATAAATGAACCCCCGCAGAGCACAGCGGTTATTCAGAGAGCTGATAAATGTCTTTGCCTGCTCACAACACTCACAACATAGCTACAGTAATAAAGACCCACAATAGGAGCTAATAGGGGAGAGGAGAAGGAGCATTGGATTTCACCACTAAGACCTTCTGACTACAACAGCAGCTTCCTGAAATCTCTACCTCTACTTGTGGAGAACACCCACCCACTCATACCTTTACAAGTACAGAGCAATAAAGTGAGAAAGAGGCTGTGACTGAAGCTACTGTCCCACACAGCAGCTGTGCACACACTCATGTACATGTGTTTGTGCATGTGCACGTTCTCTTGTGTTAATTGCAGGTGAAATGTGAACCGTAGCTTCAGTAGTAGCTCAGTAAACAGGAGTTTGCCCCCCTCTTTGGAGAAAAGGAGTGAAACCTCACCGATCCTCTAGCCGCCTCTTCCTGCATGAATGCACACTAACCCATGGGGCTTATTTCACCTACAAGTCCATTCACACAGCATGATGGCTGAAACAAATACAGCACTTTATCCCTTATAAAATACTGGTGAGGATATGTGAGCCCCAGGTTGCCCCCAAAGAGCCTTTAAAATCTTTCTCTCTTTGTGATAATGGGCCTAACTCCAGACTTTCTATCCAGGGAGGCTCTTCAGGGTAAATGTTTTTATTTCATTGCAGTTTAAATACTCATCTTGTCAGAGTTGTAGTTTTATATATGCACCCAAGAGTTACCTGAAATGACACCAACTTTTTTTTTTTAGTTCAGTTCACCTAAAAGAAATCCTCTAGCAACAGGTCTAGCAATTTTGTATGGAAAAAAAGAACAACAAACGCGAGCAGCGCTGTGCACGTGCTTGCTCCTGTGCTGCCGCTGAGCCACGCTGCACAAAGAAGTTACTTATCACTTGTTCTGCCTACTATGTGGCATGAGAGAACATCCAGTAAACATGCGCGATGTTCATCTTGCTGTATGGCTTAAAGGTTATTGTGCATTTTAGATGATTTTGAGCGCAAACAAAATACTCCCCGCACTATTTACCAGTTTATGTTGGTATGACTGTCAATGAGTTTTGACAAATGTGGCCATGTGAAAAAGAAAGTTTTATACTATATGCAGGCTGGTGAAACACCCTTACTGCTTCCACAGGAATTGAGCGGTCTCAGCAAATTCATCCCAAGGTCAAATGTTGCAGTGCTTAGAGAAACTGCAAAAACCCGATGGCTACATCTCTGATGCTACAGGCTTCATTTAACATGTTCAATGTCAAAGTTCATGACAGAAAAATTGGATAAAGACTGAACCTATATGGCATGTTTGGAAAAGCTGCCAGAAGAAAGCGTACGCTCCTTAAAAGAACAGAACTACATGGTTTAGGTTTTCAAAGTTGCGTCTGAGCAAACCACAAGACTTCTGAAACAATGTCCTTTGGACAGACAAGATCAAAATGGAGATGTTTGGTCTTAATACATAGTGCCATGTTTGGTGAAAACCAAACACAACATACCAGCTGTCAAGCACAGTGGTAGAAGTCTTGTGATTTTTGGTTTGTTTTGCTCGTGTGTATCCCACAGTATGCTATATTCAAATGTGAGTTCATTAGTCCAACAGCTAAAGCTACGTCAAAATTAGGTCATTTAACGGGACAATGATTTTAAGCATACCAGGAACCAAGAATGGTTGAAAAAGGATCAAAGTGTTGCAAATGCCCAGTTAAAATCTAGAAGTCTAGACCTCAGTTTTTGAACCCTAATAGATCTTTAGCAGGCATTTGCTCATGCATCCTCAATTAATTGCATTGTAAAGAAGAGTAGGGGCTGAGCCACTGATAAAGTCATGCAGAAAACAATTACCTCAGATTATTGCCGCATAAAGTGGTTCTACAAACCACTGGATCTCGAGGTGTGCGTAGTTTTTCAGAGGACTGTACAGAGTCCTTTAAAAATGAGAAAAAAGTCAAAATAACATCAAAAATTCAAAATGTTAAAATTCCTCTCAGACTGAGAGAAACTTAGAGCTCCAAAGAGACTTTTACTTTGTACATCTTTGGATGCTATGTGTGCACCAGATATCATACATGTACATATACATGTATGAAACGTGTAGGGGTCATATGGAGCCATTTTGCACTATCCGTGTGGATTTATACCGCTTTTGACGTGTGCCTGGTTTCACAACATTTTGAGCCCCAAAAGCAGTTTATTTGTGTGAACAATAAGAAGGAGAACAGTTCCCAGAGCACGCTCACACCTTTCAGTGTTTGCACCCTAATTTGAGAAAAAGAAAGCTGCAAAAAAAGCAGTTCAGAATAAAAATGATTGGGTTATAATATCTTTGTTTTCTTACTGATGACGTGCAGTTTTAACATCTATGTATGTTTTGAAATGTCACTGCGACACAAATCTCATGGCTACCAATCATATCCAGTTTAATTACCATACCATCTATCCATCCATCCATCCATCCATCCATCCATCTTCCTCCGCTTATCCGGGGCCGGGTCGCGGGGGCAGCAGCCCAAGCAGAGAAACCCAGACCTCCCTCTCCCCAGCCACCTCCTCTAGCTCATCCGGGGGAACACCAAGGTGTTCCCAGGCCAGCCGAGAGATATAATCTCTCCAGCGTGTCCTGGGTCTGCCCCGGGGCCTCCTCCCAGTGGGACATGCCCGGAACACCTCACCCAGGAGGTGCCCAGGAGGCATCCTTGTTAGATGCCCGAACCACCTCAACTGGTGGTTGGTATTAATACCATGACAACCTAAACTTACTTGGCCATACCCAGGTAGGAAGAAAAGAGTTGGTTTTGCACAATCACTGAGTGAAGCAGTGTAGGAGCTGAGCTTTGATAGAAATAATGAATTGGGTGAGATTCTTGAGATAGATGTCCAGGGAGGCACTCTTGCCCCATCTGTCCAGATCCTAAATCACTGAATGTGTTTACTGTGGCATTGCACCAGAGGGACAGAGAGAGCGAGGGGCAGTGGGAGTCTTAGAGAGGCGAAATGTTGAATATGTTCACAGCACAGATAATTCAGCGGGATGATTAATTGAGGAAAGATTGGGTAAAATCTACTCCCCCTTTGCTGCTCTAACAATAGAAGGACAGATAACAGAGCCATGATAGAAGTGAGGAGACCTTGTTAGGGTCGCTTTAAGTGCGTGAAGGTTGTATGTGTTTCTACATGTGATATGTATTCCAGCTGCTACGAAACCCCAGTAAGTGTCCTCGTTTTAGGGAGATTTTCAGGGTTTTTCAGAGAATAACTTCCTTTTCTTGCCCGTACTCCTGTACTGTTCATGTCTTTTTGGCCTGCTCTGCTCATTGTAAAAAGTCAGGCCTTGGAAGTGAATATAAAGCAGGTAATCAGTTTGACTGTTAGATTTATGCAGGTAAAGAGCAATAAATAATGACTGCACTTTTCGAAGGTATAGCTCTATTACTTGTACCTGGAAGTAAAGTGCTTTGTGTCATTAAAATAAAAAGAAACAAAGCTATGAAAACTGAAAATATCTGAGATGACTTCAAGAGCACTTTCATGAACTTGTGGCTGTCATGTGTAAATCACACTCTAGCTTTGCCATTGGTTGTCTAGAATGTGCTGGCATTTTTATGTCTGGCATTTTTTTATGGTTTTGTTTCTTAGGTAAATGAGGCCAAACCTTAAAGTTATTTATACATAAAGAAAAGGTAGCAGTACAACGGTTAAAGCCTTTTTAAGCTCAAAGGCAAACCTGCTGCTTTCCATGTTTAACAGATAAAGAGGCCACATGGTCCTGTTCAGACAGGCAGGAGAGGGTGATAGGGTGATATCATTTTTCCTCGATGAGCCATAGAACAGAACAATTTAAAAATCGACTCAAATGTTGTCAATGTGAGTAGTTTTGCAAAGTTTTGTTGTGCCGTGTTGATCAAAACCCACAAATTCATCTTCTGACATTCTGAAACAAGACGAACCGACTGACTGATCGGAGAAAATGGATTTGCTGAAAAGGAAATTTATCTGGAAAATAAAGTAGCGCATCGACTTGCATAGTGAAATCTCTTCAGTCACATCAGTTTTAAATGTAACTTTCTTGAGTTGGAAAAATGGAAATATGAACAATTACAAGATGGTGCAAACTTGATCTAGTAAAGACTGATAGAATGAAAAGCTCATGGACAGCTGCTAAGTGGAGTGTGTGGTTAGATGTGCTATGTTTTTGATGTGCAGTTGCTGTGTGTTTGGGTCCTTAGATATCGTTAAACTCCTCAGATCCTGTCTCTCGAACTAAATTCGCTTTGTTTTTCTTGCTTATTAGTCAGCGTTTCTGATCTTTTTCGGCTTACCATCTCTTAAAAATAAGGCGAAAAGCACTCAACATCCCCTGCTGTGGGAGTAGGCAATGAAAATAATTAACTCTGACACAAGTAACGACTTTATTTTCCTGTTTCAAGGCCGTTTCACTCAATAAAAGTCTGGAAATGTCGAGCCTACAGGAATACAGTACCAAAACCATCGACCAGCACCAGTTTTCTAAGAACAGCTTTTGGAAGTTGTAATGTTAGATTTACTGAGGGCTTTTTTGCAGCATTGATTGTTAGAGCAAATCATTTTTAAATCATTGGAAGCAAAGGTAAATGATACATTTACAGTAGAACTGCCAACACTTTTTATTTTTCCTGACTGGGGCATTCAAAAACACCCAGTTGTTGCCTGAGTTTGTCTTTTAGACGAAACCGCTGCCTGTCCAGCTGGATGGCGGGAAGACTCTGGTATGAAGATTGTCTTGCTGTAGGTCATTTTTAAAATAGAGAAGAAATGTTTCAGGAAACGTTTTGGACAAAATAGAATCTTTGCTTACCAGCATGGAACATGCACTTGTGTTTTTATAGCCTGAACCTGAGGAATAAGTCTTTGTAATAAGAAGAAAAGAGAAATGGCTGTACTGCTACAGCTGAGCTCTAATGGTACTTCAGAAAAGTTCTGTGTGTGCGTGTGCATGCGTGTGTGTGCATGTGTGTGTGTGCATGTGTGTGTGTGCAGGCCACAACAGCTGGCCATCTCTCTCAGACTGACAGGCCTAAGCTCACCCCTGCTGGGCTGAGGATGAAAGCAGATGCTCTCCTCCTTCCTTTCCCGCTCTGTTTTTCTCCCCTTTCTCTTTGCGGGCTTGTGTAACCAGAATCCTCAGCTTTCATACAGAGCCTGCAGGATGGTTTGCACCCTGGAGTCCTGCAGAAAGCAGAGACACACATACACCGAGTGACTGACATATTTGATGCTTTACTTTCGAAAATCTAAGCAGATTTTTCTTTGATTGCAAAGTAAGCCAAACTGCTGATATGGATCAGTGTTTATTGCTGTCTTAGCACAGCGCCATTGTATGAGAACCCAAGTGCATACCAGCAGAAATGAGCACAAATTATCACGTGAATCAGGAAATATCCGATAAAAGAAGCGATGAACGGCATAGAGAGTTTGCCTAAACATTCAACGACAGCGTTCAGTATTTATGTTTTCCACGGTATGCACTTAAAAATTGCAGTCAGCTTTTCAGTTTTTAATAGATGGACTTTGAAGCAACCATTGATTATTGATGCTAACGTGCTACACAACTTAATGGGCATGTTTGCAGCTATCTAGTCATGTACCAAGAAATTAAAGTAGATCAGTACTTCTCTTAATTAAAAAAGGAAAACAGAGGCCACAGAGTGTGTTTCTTTCAGTGTGTCCTCACCTGTTTGTTCTGAGGGTCAGTGCAGGATTTCACCAGGTTTGGTTGAAGACAAATTTGTGAGTGGGGGCGGGGGGCATCCCTTTAAAGGAGGGAGCAGAACAGGAGGAGAGGGGGCAGGAAATATGGATGGACTGACATCTCTAGAGGGGGGGTTGCCGGTGGCCAGGCTGGCCACCCTGCTGGGGATTTAACAGACCTCCATGAGGGAGGGAGTCAGCTGGTGATTATGAGAACGGGTGTGTGAGCGAAGGCTGAAGTGTAATGACTCTTTTCTACTAGCAGCTACTCAGCTTGGCTCTGCTCAAATTTGGTCGTTTCCCATTACAACTGAGTACAAGCTCAATGTGGGTGGGGTCATTATAGCAAGCCCCATGACGTCCTTTGTATGCGACACAAACACAACAATGGAGAATGTCTGCACCTCGTCATTGGACCATGGTGGTGGTTTTGTATGTAACCATTTCCCTCGTTGCCGTGTTTCAAAAATGGTGGCTTTGTTTTTAGTGAAGGCATCGCGCTCATGACTATTCACAGCCAATCAGAAGCATGTAGTCTGTTGACATCACATTTCTGGCCCGACTTATTTTGAGTAGAGAATAGGTACTAAAAAAGTATGTGTTACCAGGTACCAGTCA
The DNA here is from genome assembly GCA_015052645.1 of Benitochromis conjunctus. Taxonomy (NCBI): domain Eukaryota; kingdom Metazoa; phylum Chordata; class Actinopteri; order Cichliformes; family Cichlidae; genus Benitochromis; species Benitochromis conjunctus. The sequence goes on from VOQK01043693.1 coordinate 61,990, forward strand.
AGCAGATGCGAGTGGGTGCTAGTGGAAAAGAGGCTTAATATCATAAGGGCTGAACAAACACTCAGACTTTAGTGCATCCAGACGGCAATAAGACAAAGTCTGGAATTAAATAGGGTCAAGTTTGCAATTGAATGCTTTCTGTTTGTGATTATACGGCGATTGTCTGTGATAATTGTGCAGAATTTGCAAATCTTTTGCCATCTGAATACACAGATATTCAGATCAAACAGAAATTCATATAAACTATGTATATTCAGTCCAGCCAGAAACTAATTTTTAAATAAAAATTCAGAAATTCTCCCACAAATACTAACATAGTCGCTGCAGAATGGTAATTTGACTGCTAAATGACATAAGTGCTCAATATGCTTTTTTTTTTTTTTTTTTTTAAGAGGAAATTCA
>VOQK01043695.1:47481-60995 GCA_015052645.1 Benitochromis conjunctus
TTTTTTTTTGAAGTTAAACTGTGTTGCTTCGCTGTGGTATTTTTGATCTAAACCTGCATTAGAAACAGCTCTTTAGTGAAAAGAATGCTTCTCTATGCAACGCACAGGCACTGAGTCAAAGAGGGGCTACTGGGCTGCCATCCACATAATTGGACCCAAGATCATGTAAACAAGACTCAAGGAAACAGAGTAGCTTTATTTCTACTGCAGTCAGATAACTGAAATAAAAGCAGAACACTGTGATTGACCACGTGTCAGCCACACCCCCAGAAAGTGTGGAGTAAATCCACTGATATCAAATCAGTCTGGAGGTCTTTTAGAGAGCAGGGTCTTCTAGGACCACCAGCAGCTGCCCTATACCCATTCCTGATGATCTTGGAAAACGTCTCATAATCTCTGAATTGAGATGCACCCCTTGCACTGTTGCTTACACGTTTTGATTCTACCTCTGGAAGCTTCTCTGAAACTTAAAGGAGAATAAAGGAGCAGCGTCGGCACTGACACAAGTCTGGCTGAACGGGGTCCCATGGCTCCTCTGATCCATGCAAATCAACCTGAGGGCCAAAGGCCAGTCAGCATGACAATGAGGCTCATTCAGTCTAGTCAGTGCTGTTGCTTTCAATGCAGGAGTTCACCCCAGGTAATACAGACAAAGCCCAGTCTGTTACTTTATTTTTTTGGTGTGCGTACCCAAGCTTTGGACATATAGAAGTTTAAAGCGTCAGACATTGTTGTGAGATGAAGAGAGTATGTGAGCATGCAGCTCAAGGACAAGGTGGTTTACGCTCACAGGTCCTCACAGCCGAGCTGGTAATAAGGCCAAACAAACGGCTTCAATGACGTCTCTCTTTTTATCAGAGGGAGAGAGACAGATTCGAAACTGTGAAGGCTTTTACATCAGAAAGTGACGAGCGGTCAGATAAGAGGGAATACTGTTCGTACGACTCGGGACAAGGTGCCTCAGGTCTCAGCGAACCTTCAGACTGTGCGGTGTCAGACTGTCCCTGAGCTCGTTTCACTCCTTGCGTACTCCTCACATTCATCTCCTACGTGCGTAAATCACTCCATATCTCTAACAATGCGCACGTGAAGGAGGCAGGGAAACTTCGGCATGGCAGACAGTTTGGAGCAAAGGCCCGTTTGGACTGGTTTCTGGGTTACTGTTACTGTAACTGAAGTTTTAGCCATTCTGGGACATAAGATGCAGTTTCTGCTCAAAATCTTGACACTTGCATGCAAAGATAAAACAGTTACTGTCTGGGTTAGACTTCAGTTACTGGAAGAATAAACTCACTGCAACAGAACTACCGAACACGGCCCAGAAATTAGGTCACATACCAGTAATACAAATAAATGAATACACAGTCACACAGTTCTCATTCCAGTCTTTGTTTTCAGACAGTAACAGTAGCGTAGAGACAGAATTTGATAAGCTTTTGCCTTTCTGCTATCGTTCCTATGATTCAGCATGGTATCTGGTGTAACTGTCTAGCCTTTAGGAGGCAGATTCATAGTTTTGTGTGTTGTTTTTACATTGAATTCTATAGTAAATCTCACAGAAATGTGGGGAGGGGGGTATTAGAGCCAGCAAGCTAGCACACTCAAACACATACATGCTGTGTGGCCCAGCCAAAAAGCCTTTGTTATGTTTTGTTGCTTTAAATGCAGGTAGAAGAGCCACAGGCGACACTGTTGGACTGAACTGTACTCATATGTTATGGAACAATAGGACCCCAGACTCACTTGCAAACAGCCCTGCAAAAAATGCATGCTTATTTAAAGAGCAAATCTAATGTTCACTTCAAATGTGTTATTAATATGTTGCTTCAGAGAATGTCTCATTTTATAGATTGTTCCAGACTGGATTTGAACCCAGCACCTTCTTGCAGCTAACCGCCACACAAACATTAAACACAGATAAAGAACGTGGGGTTTATAGACACGCTTGCTATTTTGTTAGCAACAGTAATAGCTGCATTCTTCTTTCCGCCGACAGAGTCACACATGCGAAAGCACCGTTTCACCATCTCCGCCGCTGCGTTAGGGGAAGGCAGCCAATATAAAAGCTGGTACCTTTGGCACGAGAGACTTGTACTATTACAACACATCAGAATATTTAATCTGTGAATCAGCATCCTAAATTTGTCACAGTGCTGCTTCTGGAGGGTCACGGCCACATAAAAAAGGAACCAGCACGTTTTACCAGCACTGCGTCCCCAAGCAATAAATTTACCAGCTTTGTCTCCAGTGTAACAGGATGGCTAGTGGTTATTTCTACCCTCCTATCCTTAAAATCAAACATCCACGGGGAAATACATAGCCATGATGTAATTATGTCACTTCTCAGAATCCAGCTTACAGAAATGTTTTGATCAAGAAAAGTATCGAGGTTATGCAAGAAGGCCCCGAACCACAAACTCCACCACCGCTCTTCGCCCTCCCCCCGACTTTTCAGATTTCTTGTCAATGACATTTCTTTGAATGTCAAGTCAAACTTGAGTTTGTAAGGCCTGTAAAAGCAGCATTACCCCAGCCCCCCTACCTCACTCTACCATCTCTGGTCTTTGTTAGGAAGTGTTGTGTAACTGCACAGAGGGTTTCAGATCAGCTCACTTTCTGGTAAAGCAGGAGATGCAGATAGAGAGTGCCTCAGTCTCTCTCTCGCTCGTTCTTTCTGCCGTTTACGAATCAGGCGCTGCTGCTAGTTGACCAGCGTCAGAGTCTGGTTTCTCTTTAAGTGAGTGTGTGTGTGGTCTGTTTACGCTGGTTCACTAGAAATTTGGGACGTCACCCTTCGAAACCTGAATGTTTACACAGTGAATTCTTGGTCAATGAAAAGCAGGAATTAGGATAGTCTGAGCAGGTGTGGGGAGGGCTGGTCCTCAGCCGACCCCTCTAGTCTGAGTGGGTTTTGTGTCCCAGCATGTGTCAGTGTTTGTTCACGATTAAGCCAACAGTGTTCCATATAGATGCTGGCTGCTGGTAATGCACTGCTGCGGACATGCACTGCTGCATCTACCTTTGCATCACGGAAACTATGGGAGGATGACAGATGCAGCTGTCCCTCACACACATGCACATTTTCAAACACAAACAGCTTTAAAAGCTCTGGTCTGATGTCCTGTGGGCACAATGGTCCTTAAATAACCTCATTTTAGTGTGTGTGTGTGCGCGTGCGTGTGTGCATGTGTGTGAAGAAGTGTCCCATAAAATTTGGAATAAATAAACCAACAAAATGTTATTCTTGTGGAGGAGGTGGGTAAATTTACATGGATTTTACAGGGAAATCTGAAAAATTATGCCCTGAAATGCTAATAATTAAATAAAAGACAGATCTAAGAATTATAAAACATCTTGGAACCGGTGCTAAAATGCATGTGAAACGGTGAAAGGAAAAACAATCAGTGAATTATGGATTGACACAGTGCGAGGAATGCTGGTAACATAAAAAAAAAAAAACAGGCCATGTGTTCTTTATTTGGATTTCATTTTCTGTTCCTTTTATTTCATCCACTCTTGCCCTTTTCCTGCATTTTCTCGTTTTTAATGTTACCTCGGGCTGCTGATTTTTTTGGATTTCGTTAAAAACAACTTAAAACTTTTCAATATTAAATTGAAACCGAGACAAAGTGCTGACCTCATGTCCCCCCTAACCTTTTCTGCCACGGCAGCCTGCTGGCTCCGCTTCTCTCAGCTGGAAAGTACTTGTTTGCATGGCAGTGTGTGAGCACGGTAACGAGACATCTTAGCCATCAAGTGTGCGTGTGTGAGTGTGCGTCAGCTGGACTGCACACATGTATTTTCCTGCCTGCCCCTGTGGGACAAACTGTAGGTCTGAGCACTGATCAGAAAGGTCCTTGTGTCGGGTGGAGGCGGTGGAAATCCCCTGTTGTGTCGTAGTGTGCGTGTCTGTGTGCGTGTGTGTATTTGGAGTGCTGTTCCCCTCAGTCCAGCCAAGGCCATAACCAGAGTACTTACTAATATATATTGTGTACACATACCTCTACACTTAATGTGTTTTCTTCATCATTAATTTTGTCACCAATATTTTTTGCTGATTATGACAAATCATAATACAACTTTATACCAACACATTTGTAATTTACTGCTTGTGTCTCTTCCATCTAATCAGGCCTGACTATTTTAAAGTGTCAGTGTATACCTAAGATCCAGACCTTTTTTTTCTTTCTCCCTATATGGTGTATACCTGTATTTTACAGTGTTTAATACATTTACTAGACCACCAAAATTAAAAGCATTGGTAATTAACCATATCATATTTTATCTTTGACGAATGGTTAGTCCACCCACATGTACAGGCGGTTTAATTGAAATGATATTGAAGTGACAAAGCTTTACAAAAAAAAAACCCTTGAAAAACATACTGAGGCGTATTATTGTTTTTATGTTACAGTTAATTATTTGCATTCTTGAGCAGAAAACTTTTAGCGGTTGAATGCTACGCTTGATTCATTTCTGACTTCCCAGAGAATGATGGCTTACTCTATTTCCTTCCATATTATATGTTCAGGATAGAGAGGGGGGGGATGGGTGATGGACAGATGGTTGGATGGATGGATGGATGGATGGGCAGATGCCAGAGATCTTCAAAACCACGCAAAGCTTTTCATATGAATTTAAAATGTAAACCACCTGTGGAGGCAAAGCCAAAGAGGAAGTGAAGTCATATTGCAGAAGCTTGTGAACGTGCGTCCGAGGTTGTCTAAGGTGCAGGTCTTTTTTATTAGCTCAATTTCTATCTGAAGTAAAGTATTCTAAGCATCAGTGCTTAGTTTTGCTGTTGGAGCAATTTAAATATTTTTGACATAAAACTTAGAACCCAAGCCAAATACTTTAGTTCTTAGCAAATAAATCTTTAACAGGTGGTTAACCGGGTCCAGTGCTGGAGAAAAGACTGGTGATGTTGGCCTTGTTCTCCAGCAGGCCAGGGATCAAAGTAAAACTGTTATACAAGTGTTACAGTTCTGTGGCTCTGGCACCTGCCTGGAAACTTGGATTTAATACGTGGAGACCTGCAAGTATTTGGCCTTGTGGCTGGCTTTAGGACCTGACTCGCTGATCCAGATTTTGAGACCCAGTTTTGTGTGTTTTGAAATCAAGTCCTGAAAGTGATTTTTAGATCAATGTAGCCATCGTCGTTTCTCTCTGATGCAGCTTTGTTTTCAGTCATCATTACTGCTACGACTTAGGAGAAATGTGGATCACATCAGTTAGTGTTAACAGTGCCGAATGTCAAGCTTTGTGATTTTGTAAAATACAAATATATGTTTTTAAGTCTTGAACCCTTTGTCCAATGATTTGGATGCACAGATAAGTCAGTAGGTTTGTTCGTGCAGGAAAAGTCCAGACTTCTGAACCCGAGGCCACAAAACATGTTTTTTTGTTTAATCTATTATACTTATTGTGTATTTACTTTTCATATGCAGAAAATGGCAACAGCAAGCTCACCATCCACACATAATTCGCACACCATGGAAAAGTGTTATTTTTCACAGTCCAAAAATGATTCTGTTTAGTCAACTTTTGCAGTGGGGCTGCAAAACCCTGTCCAAAAACTTCTCCTGTGGTTCGTGCTTTCTGAGCAGAGTTTAAAAGGTCAAAAGAAAAGACTGTTCCAGGGAAAGGGACCTTTCTACGCTCTTCAAAAACACAAACCACCTCAAAGATGTTGGAAATACTGGAAAGCAACATCTCAAATAAGTGTAAACCGTTTCAAGATCAGGCAGTTGCGGCATTAAACTAAACACACACACAAACACACACACTCCCTCTTTTTCTTTCACTGCCCTCATCAGAGTGAGGGAAGCTGTGGGCCAAGTGCCAGGTGCCTCTCATGTTTGGGAGAGCAAACAGGCTCGTGTCTTTGATGGCGAGGAGATCAGAGCGCGGGACGCATTCTACGTGGCCGCGCTAAGGTCGCCACAGTGCGCACCCTGCTGCCATGTTGTGCTCCGCAGCTAGGCGACCCGGAGTATACACAGTGCATGAGTGGGAGAAGAGTGTGTTTGTGTGTACGTGTATGTGTACTCCACCAACCAAGTCATCGCACACTCGCCTTTGCCTTCCAAGACAGACTCACTCCAACTCTGACATACAGTTTGCAGTTGTCTGAAAAATGGTTAAACCACAGGAGCAGGGCTGGAGCACTGGCTCCCAGTCCAAGCAGGAATCTCTCAGCAGTGGTGACAGCACAAACCGTGCCTTGACTTTCTCTGTCTGTCATCATAATCCCTCTTTGGACCAACTTCATGCGGACTTTGTAGATGTTTTTGTTTTTTACTCATGATTTCTTTTATTATAATATTTAATCCTTCTGCTTTTTTTGACCAACATATTTTAAAAAAAGGAAAAGAAAGAAAAGCACAACCTAAACGTTAACAGCACAACAGCATTACAAATGTCATTTCATTTCTGGTAAACTTAACGCAAGTGCCAGTTCCTGTAATTTTCTATCTAGGGCGCATTTTTTGACTGCTGTGGTTGGACCTTCAGCCTTCTTCTTACGTCCTAGAAAGCAACCGTGACACATGTTCTGTTATCCTTTTTTTTTGTTTTGATGACTAAATGACGAACAATCGGAGTTCTCAGACTGATTAAAAACATCCTGCCATGTGGGGATTCGTCAGAAATAGATGGGCTCATCACTAAGACGTGTCCGATGCCACTGCCTATTGTCGATAATCAAAAAACTAAATGATTAGGGTGATTAAATATTTCTTAATCAGTGCCAACTTGTACATGCGTGCGTGTTCAAAGTCAATGCATGTTTTTAATGTAGCAAAATGTGCACTTCTGCATGTGTGTTTAGCTTTGGAGGTGTCTGTTTCCTGTGAGATGGGGTAAAGCGTGTTCGTGAGGTGGGGGTATCTGGTTTCCTGTAATTGGGCGGTTGACTTTATGTAAATAAGATGAGGGCCTCAGATTGGGAGATGACGTTTGAACGGGGGGCTCACACAGAAAAGTTGAGTGTGTGACAGAACGAGGTCAGGTCCTGGCTTTCCCTCGATTCCACTGACAGCTGCGAGCCCCAGCAGCTAAAAAACCTCCTCATGATGAAGGGGCGCTACAACCGTGTCCCACCTCTAGCAATCCCCCCTCCTCAACAGCAGCAGCAGGAGGAACCCTGAGCGAGACCCATGGGTGGACGTACCCTGAGAGTGGCTGGGCAGCACTCGGGCTCCATGTGCACTGTCTGCTCTGACTGTGTGTCTCTGTGTGCCGGCTGTGTGTTGACAGATGACGCGTACCAGAAACTGGCCATGGAGACAATGGAGGAGTTGGAGTGGTGTTTGGACCAGCTGGAGACCATCCAGACCTACCGCTCTGTCAGCGACATGGCCTCCACCAAGGTATGAGAGGCTACACCTTTCACTGTTTACTGTTATTGTGTTTCATCATAATGGGGGGGGTTCAGGCCGTCCCATTTGTATTTTGAGCAGATAAAGCCAAGTCCATTTGTTGCAAGTGTTTATACAAAAAAGGGCTCTGCTTTTTGGGGGAGCTCTGAAATCTGACTAGCAAGGGAATCTGCAGGAAGCATTAATCCTTCAGCACAATAAACACATGAAGGACAGTATACAAAATCCAAAGATACTACTGCTGAACTTAGCATGACCCATCAAAGTAAACAGCGTTAAAAGTTTGAACATAAACAGAACAGTAATGAGGAGATTGGTTTGGCAGTGGTGGCTGAAATGAGTGCTGATTGGATTAAAGGGCCACCAACTCACTTGTATGTCCTATTTATCATCTGAACTTTTTCCTGAGCAAACATAAAACTCTCTTTGTTGAAAAGATGGTCTAACAAGTAGAAGTGTGTGTTTTTCCTTGGCCTGCTGTGGCTCTCCTTCCATCTTAGCTGACTAATTTTTCCACTTTCTGCTGATTATTCTGTTTATTCTGTGCCACCGATTGTGTGTCATGTGCAGTGAAGTTCAATGCCTTGATCTTATATAAAGCGACAGGAAGTTGACACAATGGTACTGAACCACATTCAGCTTGATGATAACTCGTTGCATTGCACTTCCTGTGCTCTTGTTACTGGATTCTGGACATGATATCTAAGAATTATTAGGTTGCGTCCATGACTGTATGAGTCATGTTAAGTTTGTTCACTTACAAAGAAATGAACATATTTTTTATGATACTGTCGTTTTAATGGAGAGAGACAGAACATCAACTAAAAGTCCAGAAAAAACACATTAAATAAAAGTTATGAATTGATTTGTTTGTCATTGAGTGGAAGAAGTATTTGATCCCCAAGCAAAACATGACTTACTATTTGGTGGTGGACAGACTGTTGTTGGCAATCACAGCAGTAAGATATTTCTTTTAGTTGGTCACCAAGTTTGCAAACATTACATGAGGGATTTTGACCCGCTCCTCTTCACAGAAACTCTGGATCCTTTTTGTTTTTCGGCTGCCGTTTGGCAACTCGAAGCTTCAGCTTCCTCTACAGATTTTCTATAAGACTGAGGTCTGAAGACTGGCTAGGCCACTCCATGACCTTAATGTGCTGCTTCTTTACCCACTCCTTTGTTGCTTTGGAGGCGACAATGGTTTGGGTCATGGTCATGCTGGAAGACCCTGCTGGAAAAGCAGGGGGACCTTGCCAGGCAGCCCATGTGGCACGATACTGAGAGGAACTCCAGACTGAGGGCAGTTTGGTCATTTTTTATTTCTTTCATTTCTGAATAATAAAAGCTGATCAAACTTTTTGTACTCCAATGCCAGTCTTGAGCAGGTCTATAGTTTTGTCCCTGACATCATTTTGACGTGTTTGGTCTTGTCCATGACGGTGGCGAGGTTCGAATGTTCTGTGGACAGGTGTGCTTTATAAATATGAATTAAAATCAGGAGATTTGTAATTGATTGATTGATTAATCCTAATCTGAACACATGGGCACACAGCCAATCTGTGGGAGTCAGAATTCTAACTGGGTGGTAGTGGATAAAATATTTATGTCACTCACTGACATGCAAATCAATTTATAACTTTAATGTATTTTCTCTGGATTCTTGGTTGATATTTTTTATTTCTCTCCATTAAAATGATACTACCATAAAAATTAGAGACTGTTCGTTTCTTTGGAAGTGAGCAAACTTACAAATTCAGCAGGGGATGAAAAAATTATTACTCAGTCTATAGTTTATTTCTCTATCATTAGAATCTCTGCTACTATTACCTTAAGGGCTATAAAACAAAACACATGTTCTCATAATTGCCTCCTTTTGGCCTTTGCATTCAGATGATGTCATGTATATCAAAGCACAGTTTCCCAGCTATTCAGTTTTGTAGTTTAAGAAAATGATCAGACCTTGCCTGCGGCTCGAGGTATCAGTCCACAGACGTCTGTCTTTAAAACGGTTGTCGACAGAGATAATGTGGTTGGCCACCGGACACCAGAGTAAATATGTCTGTGGGGTTTAAGGGTAGAATGAGTTCATGAGCCATTGGATATATAGCCATCACTGTTAGAGATCTAACCTGGGCAATTTTACACCTTAGACTGCCATAGAGGTTGGCCACTTAGAGGAAGCTAAATATTTCTTTTTTTTGGTCTTTTCTTTTGTTTTTTTAAGTCAAAACCACAGAAATCTGCTGCACAGGCTGTGTGGGAGATGTTTGTAACCTATCCTGAAAAAACCCTGTCATGTAGACATGTGAATCGAGAGGAAAGCTTATTTCTCATGAAAACTGGACAACAGGATGCGAGTGATCCAGCAGTGGGTCAAACACAATGAACTAGAGAGGAAGACAAAGAACGTGTGTGTGTGTGTGTGTGTGTGTGTGTGTTTAAGGGATCCTCGCAGACCCCTGGGCAGTGTTACTCTCTCTTCCTGTCTCCTTCCTGATCCCCTGCTGCTCTCTCTACACAACAATAGACGTCCCACCTTACCCATTCGGATGGTTAATGGCCGTGTTTATTTATCTTATTGCTGTCGTCACACTTCCAGCACCGACAGTAAGCAGGAGCGGTTTCACTTAGGCTGACAGAATCACTGCAGAGCTACTGGAAGAACTATTCAAACAGTCATAGCCATGAAAGCAGGGTGACGGACCAAACACAGAGGAAGTCAGAGCATCCTTTACTGCAGAATGACACTTGTATAAACTTTTTTTAAAAAGCTGTTTGTTTGCATTGCTCCTCAGCTGCGTTTCACTTTAGCCTTAACTTGAGACTGTGTGTTGTAGGACTTCTGCAATCGTAGAAAACTTTTTTTTTTGGATCGAGCCAAACGTTATCTGTAGGTGATGAATGAATACAGGAACTTTCACAACTTGAAAAATTCCCAAATATCCCAATAAGGGAAAAATGAAGGAATAGCTTTGCCCTGCTTTTTCCAGAAAACATTACACCTACCCCTTGTTCTGCCAAGATCATCAGACTGTAACACAATGGAAAGCTGACAGCGATTCCACTTGAGCAGATGGATGTAAACTGACAGGTGGAGCGCATTTTTACATTATCGTTGGTCAAATGAAAGAAAAAAATAGCTCTCCAAGTTGTACTTCTTATTTTTAATCAGTTCATACTAAAGTGCATTGCTTCTTTAAACGTGGAGCCTCCGCGCTGGTCCACAGTGCAGCGTATCAACTGGCACAATGCGCTTATTGTGCATTATGACCCTCTCTCGTAGATGTGACTTTGGCAAGTGGGTGAATGTGCCCCGACACGTAACCATATGTGCACAAGATGCAGATAAGGAGTCGTCCATCGAACATGTGCCACATGCATACATGTAGCGCCTGTGTCTACGTGAGCGTGCGTGCAGCTGGCTGTCTGTACCAACAGTAGGCTAATCCCCTCATATCTCTGCAGTCTTGTTTTTACAGTAAACTAAAACATTGCACAACTGCAGACCCTTTGTCAGGTTGGCCGTTACACCCAAACGCGGCTTTGTTAGCAAGAACATACCAATAGGCTCATATGACCCCCGCGACTTCCTATTGTATTTAGGATGGTGGAAAAACTGTTATTCAAGCTGTGGCAGAGTATGAAACATGAGCACAGGGGAGGTGAAATGCAAGAAGCTGCAGTTGTACCTCCAAGGTGAAGTGCAGGCAGGGGCTGCTGCCGATAACTTACAGTACGTGACTGTCCCCTCTGTTATGTATGGTTGACATAGACGGGTCAAAGTCTGTTTGAGTTGAACATGCTCCTTCCAGCACTGTGGACTCTCTGTTGTGTGAAAATACAGCTTAAGCAGTACATCTTATGTCTGCTTGATTATAATCAGTTCTTTTGGTCAATAATAGGGATCAAGATCGTTTAACAGAGTTTCTCACGGGTTTTTAAAAAACTTGGGATTTAGTAAAAATGATGAAAAACTGTTTTTTATAATGTGGACTTCCTTGAACTTGAGGAAGTGAACGGGAGAGAAAGATTTTATCTCAATTATTTGATATTAATGATCTGTGTGGGCCAAAATTACAATTGAAATGTAACTTCTGATTAACGGCACCCACCTGTGAAACATGATGAATATGCTAGAAAAAAGAAACAACTGTGAAAAGCTGCTGCTTTTGTCTAGTTCATACATGTGCAAATCAAAATATTTATGATATGAAGGGTGCAGCTGACAGTTACTTTCATTGTAAAGTGATTGATGCATATTTTCTTGATGACATCATCACCCCCCCCCCATACAAAATCCACAAACTTCTAAATATCGAGTTCACTATAAATGCAGATTATTGCATCTTAGAATGAAGAACTAGCTAAAACATTTGATGGAGACGAGCACGTGTAAACGGCTTTTTAAAGAGCCGGTCACCCGAATAGATTTAACGGTGACAGCAAAGCTTCGGAGATGTGACTGCCAACTGCAAGAGCGGCGAGCAAGAGGAGCAGGAAAAAAAAGGCTAGAGGCGGGACTACCCCCAAGAGGGAGTGTGTATGTAGCAGAAGTCTAACACACAGTCATTGCTCCACAGACACAGGGTGTGAGGTAGAGCCTAGTCAGACCTCGCAGTCCTGAGTGAGTCACTAGAGCTGTGGCGTTTCCCAGCGTCAGAGAGCAGAGGCTTGGTCCTTTTACTCATGCTGTAGTCAGACTGAGACTGAGACACTTTAACGGACGGCAGCCCCACTCTACCCTGCACCTTACACACAGCAACATGGGCGCCTGTTGCTTTGACAAGAAAGAGAGGAAATTAGGGAAGCTGAATGGTTGGAGGAAGGTGAGTCTCATTGTTTTGATCATTTTATGCTGGTAGACACAGTTTGTAATCATTCGCCACTGACTATGATTTCTTCACTGTGAGATTTCTTGTCTTGCTTGGACTTAAAAGAATAGATATGGCTTGCTCATATGTGAGTGTACATATATATGTGTATATATATATATATATATATATATGTGTGTATATATATATATATATGTGTGTATATATATATATATATGTGTGTATATATATATATGTGTGTATATATATATATATATTTACGCATCCTCTGTCCTATTATTTTTAACATGCTTTGACATACACGTTGCGTCTGGAGGCCTTTTATGCACTTTGATGCTGGTGGAGTTTGGAGCGGATTTTAGCGGCACTTTATTTCAAGCCTGCACATGATTTCATTTTGAAAGCATGTTGGGAGTATTTAGCAAATGCTGCTTCAATTTACCAAAAAGTTTGTCCTTTGAATATTAATTTTGAAATTATACTTTTATTTACTTTTATTTTTTTTAGAGCTTCACGCAGCACGAGGTGGTCAAAGCTGCATTCTGCATTTGTCTCTGGGATCTTTCGTGCTTCCTTTGCTGTGTATTCCAAAATAGTTTCTGCCTGTGGAACTAGATAACCTTTACTCTCAGAGCATCAAACTCATGAGAGATTTATGGTGATTCCAGATCATTTAGGGCAATAATTAAGGTTCTTCCTGGCCAAATGCCAAAGCGATTTCCTTAGTTTGTAAGTGACCTGTAAGCGACAATAACCGGTATTCAGTGGAACTGCATAGTTACTGCTTATAAAAAGTTCAGCTTTGTCTGCTTTTGATGTCTCCAGCAGCCTAAGATGAGGGAAGGAGGTGAGTTACATGGCCACAGATTTCAATCACAGGAGGTCCAGCGGATAAAAAGAAGTGTCTTAGCTGGGTACCAAAGACTTTTCCTTTTTTTCGACATGGGCCAAAACACTCAGGTTGTCTGACGAGAGAAGTAGAGGTGAAGTGCTCGTAGCATGGATGGACAGCGTAGAGAACATATTTCTGCAAATCTTTATTTTGCCAGACGTTAGGAGGAGAATTTAGAACAGAAGATTTGAGCATTTCCTGTTTTTTTGCAATCCTCCGTGGTCTTTAACTGAGGGTTGCTTTCTGCTTTCGAAGCAGCCCCGACTCGAGCTGAGCATTGCAGCCTGTTAACTGTTTGCCTCGAGCCTAAAAATAGTGATGCAAAGTACATCTGAGGCTGTGATCACCAGGAGTGATTGGAATCAACCAGTCGACTTAAAAACCATTCTCCTTCCCATCCTTTTTTGCTCT
>VOQK01043696.1:6391-17843 GCA_015052645.1 Benitochromis conjunctus
CAAACACACTCGCACGCACACACAGACCCTTTTAGGTCCTCATGTTGTAGACTGATGGGAAACACATCTGTATGTGTCTTTTTATACACCTAAATTCAGCAAGAGTGCTTGTTTAGACTAGCACACATTGATGCAATTCTCCCTTGAGTCCTATTTTAAGTCATCCTATGATCGATTTGTAATAGCTCATTGAAGCATAGCCAGTGGTCTTTTCACAGCCAACGTGGAATTCTCCACAGGATAAACTCATATTCCTTCGAAGTAACAGGAGCTTTCAAAGACATATTACGGATAACAAGCAGCATGTAATAAGCTGTCACTGTTGCATTATCATCACAAATGATGTGCGGCAGGAGACAATGCCCGTAACTGCTGATACCTAACAGATACTGTAAAGGTAATTCAGCTCAGTTCAGTTTTATCTATATAGCAGCAAGTCGCAACAAGTCACCCCAAAGTGCTTTGTATTGAAAGGTAAAGATCTACAATAATACAGAAAAAACCCAAACAATCAGAAGACCCCACAATGAACAAGAACCTGGTGACAGTGGGAAGGAAAAACTCCCTTTTAACAGGGAGAAACCTCTGGCAGAACCAGGCTTAGGGAGGGGCAGCCATCTGCTATGACCTGTTAGGAGTGAGGGGCGGGAGATGAGACTAAAGAAACACTGGCAGAGACCCAGAGTTTAGTAATAAGGATTAAGTACAGTGTGGTGTATGAACACAAAGAGCGGCTTGCTCGATTTTGCTTGGGCTGAAAAAGTGCTGTACAGTTTTGTTGTAATTATGAAAGTGAATTTTCAAACTACTCATAAAGACAGACATTTATTTTGGGGTGTGATTAGACGAGAAGCTTGAAGATCTATGACATATGATAACATTGCCTGTTCTGAGAATGCCATGTTGCCATTTACAGTGTAGTAAAAGCCATAAAATAATAATTTTCACTTTAACACCTACGTTGTACATCAGATTTGATATGGTTAGAGCAGCTTTGTAAGGCAAAAATATTCTCTTCCCAAAGGGTGCAACATGATTAAACACTAGTCTAACTTATCACCGTGTCTTGTATGATCAAACACAAACATAATCCCTCCAAAGCGATACACTGCCATATATCTACATCTTGTTCGGCTGACCTCCTGTGTTCACGGCAAGCATTTGAATGCAGACCAGAAACCTGACATCCAACTTGAAATTGTTGGTCATCCTCTTCCACCCACCACTTCAGCATGCCTACCTCTGCACGAGCTGTCACATTCTTGAGCTCAGTGCCATGTGATGGTTCACCTCTTCTTCCCTCTCACGCATTGTGTATGTGTCAACTAGCAAAATAATGCCTACAGGCTGTTCTCTCTTTTTTTGTCATTTTCTTTATCTTATTTTGATACGCTTGACAGATGATGTTAGGCTAGGGTTCCCATGGTAACTGAATTTTAAACAGGCACGCCTGATGCCTCTGTGTTAACTATCGTTAGTGGAGACATTCTCCTTTGTGGTCAATTAGAAAAAAAAACTGTGCTGCAAGCGCAGCGTGGTGCCTGTCATTTTCCTGTGACAGTGAAGACTTTTATCCATTTAATTTTTTTTAGTTTAGGTTGCTAAAATACACGTGAATGCATGTAATGGGGGAAAGATTTAACATGGGTGGTGAAGGGGCTACATGGTTATAGATTGAATTGCTCATAATTAATTAGTTACTTTATCCAGAACTGCAGCTACCATGATGCCCACACTGCTTAATTATACGAGAGGTAAACATAATGAACATACTAACAGGAATACCTACAGCATATGAAGTCATGCACTCAGCAACCTGGGAAAACAATCAGCTAGTCTGCTGACTTATCCCTCAAGGAGCAACAGTCAATATTTCCGGTGAAAGCAGTCGATATCTGGAATAGTGGATAATGGATATTGAGTTACAGACTTCCAATTTTGTCTACCAGCCATTGTTTACTGATAAAGATACATTAAAAAAATAATAATGAAAAGATGAAGGTCCAGTTTGCATTTTGGCAATTAGCCTTTAAATATAAAACAGAAACCAAGTACCGTTCCTGCAGATCTGCATACAACTTATAGTCATGTGAAAATTAAAGTTTTAACAGGACTCCATTCGATTCTGTGAAAAACTAAGCACACCCCTACTGCTTTCATAGGAATTAAGAGGGTAAGTGGCAGCCCGGTGTGACACTTTATAAAACTGATTATCAGCAAGCGTGAACATCTCTATAAAAGCTGTTCTTTGGCCCTGACCTCTTGAGGTGTGTGCTAACACAATGCTGCAGCCTTCCCAGGAGCAGACATCCCAGCAAATTCGCTCCAGACAGTCAGATCGTGCAGTTTTACAGGAACTGCATACACACACTTCAGGTTCTGCAGGCCTCTGTTAGCATGCTAAATGTTAAAGTTAATGACAGCACAATTAGAAAAAGCCTCTTACTATTCTCTCTAAAAAGAACATGGAAGTTCGGCTTAGGCTTGTAAACTTGCATCTGGACAAACCACAAGATTTCGTAAGAATGTCCTTTGAGCAGACGAGACCAAAGTGGAGGTGTTCGGGCAGAACGCACAGGCGCCGTGTTTGGTGAAAACCAAACACGGCGCCTGTGTATCAGCACAAACGCCTCATACCAGCTGTCAAGCATGGTGTTAGAGGTTTGATGATTTGGACTTATTTTGCAGCCACATGAATTGGGCAGCTTAAGTTGACCAAGAACTCCTCTTTAAACCAAAATGTTCCAGAGCCAGATGTGGGGCCATCTGTTCGAAAGCTAAAGCTTGGCTTATATTGCGTCACGGAACAGGACAATGATCCAGTATTTAATGGTCCAGTCAAGGTCCAGGAGAGCTGTGCATAAACAAACGCCCGCAAACCTCAATTAACTGAAGCAATGTTGTAAAGAAGAGGGGGCCAAAATTCTTCCAAAATGATGTGAGAGACTGATATATTCATACAGAAAAAATATTTTTTAAGTATATTTTTGCGTCTATTAAGAAGTGCAGATAAGATAGAAAAGCTAGGGAGAGATGCCAAGCAAATGGCATGAGGTCAGGTTCGAACCCAGTTCTTTGCATTAGCCTTACAGCAGATGGGGTCACCTGCTCAACATAGTGAGCTAAGCTGGCACCCTCTCAAGTCACTACTTTAAGTTATAGCTCCTAAAAATGGTTCTAAAAGCTACTAAATCATGGGGTGTACTTAGTTTTTCATAGGACTGCATAAAGAGCTGTGAAAGCTTTATTTCCCACATAACTATATATCTGCATGCTTATGTTCAGATATTTGTTTATAATGATTGATGCATTCAGTCAAATTTAAAGCACAACATTTCTGAAGAGTTTCAGTGGAGGTTGTATTACAAGTCGAGAGATCTAGCATTACTCTCAATTTTGAGGGAGTAAATGATATGCTGCTCTGCACATTCTGTAGAAAGCTATATAAAAACGATACGTAGAGTCTGGAATCTTCCTTCTCTGTATTGCTGTGAATATGAACCAGTGCAGCATGCTTGATTGTTTGGGCTATTTGTGTGAATCAATAGCATGTAAACATGTCTCACAGTCGGTGTCACCCACATAATCGTCTCTTCAGTTGTGTTCTAGGAATCAAATAGCGTTTGACCTTAAAACTATTCCCAAGTTATGTTAAGTACACTGACCTCCTTTACTAAGTATACATAAGAGTACATATTAGCATTGAATGGTAGGCGGTGCCTGTTCTACTCATGTAAACTGATTAATATCTAAGCTAGTCATCGCATAAATCAAATGATGCATTTTGACAGCTCATTTTGAGAGATTTCATTGCTTGATTTGTTTTAATCAGCGAGGATTAACTTTACAATGACCCGCCCCAAACCCCCTGCTCTAATAATTTTGCTACGCACATTCGCCACCTTCTTTGACTCCAAGTGATAATGAAGCACACACAGATGAGTTTCCAATCACACAGTCTGTCTTTTCGCATCAGCTCGAGAAAGCGGAACTCTGCACTTCACATACTGATGCATAGCATCTGTGCTAAACCCCGTAATTCCCTTTGTTAACTCTTCCCAAAAGAGAGTGCTTATGCTATGTAGATGCAGGTAGCACCACTCCCTCTGGGCTTGCTTTCTCTTTGGGAGGATGAACTTGCCGCTTCATTGGTTTGGATGTCGTATCATTTATCTCGGCTGTGGTGTGACATGATTTGCAGCAGACTTAACAGTCGTGCTACGCAATCTGCCTCCAAGACTGCTGAGTGCCAAAGGTTTGGAGGATGTGTGTATGTGGTTTCTCCTGAACAAGGACATCTTGCCACTCCCTATTTCCCAACCCCCACGGTCCTATACCTGGTTTCCCAGAGCCAGCCTCTGCCCTTAAGGATTGATGGACTGGCTGTGTATGCCATTTGAAGGGAGGCACTGATTATAAAGCAGCATGGAAAAAAAAAGGCGAAGCTCAGTGAGGAATGATCAGTGATTGGGTAATACAGTGGGTGGCTTCTCTGGATTCCTTTGTAGATATAGTAATTTAGCTTATGCTACTATAGTGCATTTTTTTTTTTTTTTTACAAGACATTGAGTGCGTGGATGCACATTGTTAACATAAAAGGCAGTTATATTGTGGGTACACTGTTCATTATACAGTACACGAGGCAGCATAGGCAGTTTTCTAAAGCATGCAGAATGTATAACGTATTTTATTTTGAAAATGGTCTAGCAGCTGGAGACATTTTCTACACGGTAAAGATTACTGAGCTTCTTCTGGCTAAGTAATGATTTCCAGATATAAATGTGTAAAAAGAAAAGATGCATGAACTCATACTTCCTTACAGCCAGACCACTAACATGGACATCATCTAAATTAAATACGAAGTCCATAAACCCAACAGAGAAGTAACGCTGGGCTCTGACTTTTATTTTCCAGGAATCCTCACGCTATTAGCTCCAGGTGTGTCACAATGGTGAATTACCAGTCCCTTTGCATGGGTGACATCTAATAATAAGCACTGAGTGCTTTTTTTTTTCTTGGGGGGGCACGTCAAATGCACTGTGGAGAGGGATTACCTCCAAAAAAGTGCCAGAAAACCATTAAGCTAGCCGCACAATCCAGTTTACTCCCTGAGGATTTCATGCACACTTGAACAAAAGAAGAGACCTGAATTCATATTAATAGGCAAGAACAATTATCTCCTAAAACACTGCACAAACAGGCAGGTGGTATTTGTTTTAGGAAAATAATATTTCATCCCTCCTCCAAATTGATGTATTACCAGATTACAGATGAGTTAATAACTCAAATCTAACAATCAGTGAATTCAATGAATTGAAGGGTTGCCCAACCCTTCCTTTCATTTCTATCATTTCTATTAATCTTTCTAGTATCTATGCAGATGCTTTCATATGCATTCTAGAAGGACACCTTTAAAAGTTTTTAAGTACCACCAATGAAATTCAAGGTCAATATCTGTGTAGGCTGCAGGTCACATGCTACAACACTAGAGTTTTTTCTCTTTAGAAAACCTTTTAAGCATCTGTAGTCATTTTCTTTTTCATGCCGCTAAATCACTGGTCTGTATGGAAAGACATTACTTTTCCAAATAAGACCGTCAGTGCAAAGAAGTAAAGTCTGAACCCCTCGGGGGATGTTGCAAGAAATGCTTGAGAGGCTGGTGCATTTCTTCCAGAGACAGCGACACCGGATTTGATTAAATTGAACAGGGCGACTAGGCCTCTTTACTTATTCAAGTAGGCAGGTCTGAGCTACATATTTAAAGGCTACATGTAAACCTTGATCTAAAACTTGAAAAAAAGAGCCGTTGGCAGCATTCAATCCACTGTCACATGCTGATGAATGCTCTAAAATCAGGCAAACCTTATGTTTTTGGAAGTATTTCTCATTGCAGTCTATCGTTTTGCTTAAAACCACAAGTATGAATTTAAAACTATGTTGTTGTTTTCTTTAGAACGGGATTGTGAAACTTCCTTGAGCTCCTTTGTTGCAAAAAACAAAAATCCCAAATCCCAAAACACGTTTCTAGCAGAGCTTTGATATTGTAAGCAAAAGAAGTGCTGATGACACTGTTTGCTGCTTTTGTCACTGATTTGTTCACACACTAGACTTATTTTTTTTTCCCAGTATACTCTGGAGGAAGGCAAACACTTGACGCTGTTAGCACATGCACAATTTCCTGACAGCATACTGTGCTTGAGAAGTGAGAGGAATCCACAAGCTGTCATTCCTGTGTTTCCCCTGCTCTGCTGTGACATATTTTTGAGACGCTATATTTGACAAATTTCTTCTGCCCATCTGCAAGTGAAGGATGGGCCTGTGGGCAACTAATGCCTGCCTGAAAACATCAGTTTTTGGGCGCTTCTAAATTGACAGGCTTTTTGAAAAACTGGCATGAAGACAAATGAACTCAGGCAGGTTGCAGCAAATGGCGCATTGTGGACATCATTTTGCCCTAGATGATCAGCCATCATGTGTTTTACTATCTAGCAATTT
Source organism: Benitochromis conjunctus (assembly GCA_015052645.1). Lineage (NCBI taxonomy): Eukaryota > Metazoa > Chordata > Actinopteri > Cichliformes > Cichlidae > Benitochromis > Benitochromis conjunctus. Next base: position 12,887 of record VOQK01043696.1, read on the forward strand.
ATCTGAGCTGCCCTGCTGCCTATGATGAGTGTTTGGAGTGTCACGTTGTCTGCTTTTTGCTTCTTGTTGTTGGCGTGAAGTTAATACTCTGCAGTTTGAGACCTTTTTTCAGTTGAGTGAGTTTGAAGCGCTTGCAGTTGATCCAAGCATTCACTAACACATTTGAGGTGCTCAGTAATGATTCCTGTGTGGACTGGAATGTAGCACAGAGGAAGTAGTCTCCAGAGATGCAAAGACATAGCTAGGCTGATGAGAGAACTGAGCGAGTGAATTCTGTCTGTATATGTGTCTGTGGGACTGTGAAGATCGTGAGTTTGTCTGTGTGAATTTTGCTTGTCTGTCTTGTGAAAGAAAAGAATTTCAATAACTAACTGATAAGCTAAACCCAGCTAATCTTATTGATACGTGCTGTGTTTTGGAACACATTTAAGCTGGCAGTGTTTCTCGTGGAGACAAAGCATATTTCATTTGAAGATAAGATCTTTTCTTTTTGGCAGTCAGCGATACACTTAATCATAGATGTTAGATGTTTCTCGTCTTTAATTTGTTAGCCAAAAAGAAAGAAAGAATTTCAAAGACATGTCAAATGTGATTTAAAAAGAAACAACAAAAGAAAAAAACAATAAAAAATAGCACAGTTTAAATGGAGAAGCGAGAGCAAAGTAAACTGTCTTGGACCATATATAACATCTAATGCCGTAAGAGCTACCCCCTGCTACACTAATATTGAAACTGACTTATAGTTCCCAAATTATTTACAAGCTACATACCTAATTTTACTTAGAGTTAACAATTAACCAACCTCCATGCTTTCAGAGGATAAGGATGAAGCTACATTCTACAAATCAAATATATAAATTAGTAGTTAAAAACACACTGGCTGGCTTTTAAGCTCAGGCTCACTTTGTATTGACAACAGATCATCAACCATCCTGTAGCTAATATTTTAAGACAAATACCTAATAATATACTGTACCTTCATGAAGGTCAAAAATTCTTTCCGTGATGTCAATTGACATTATTCATCTTTAATTGTCATTAAAATAAATATTGTTACATAAATATGTTACCTGTTAAAGTTCTTAACAGTACAATTAGAAAAAGGCTGAACAAGTATGGCTTGTTTGGTTAGATCTGCCAGGAGAAAGCTTCTTCCCTCTAAAAAGAACCCAGCAGCTCATCTTAGGTTTGCAAAGTTGCATCTGAACAAACCACAAGACTTCAGGAACAATGCCATTTAGACGGAAGAGACCAAAATGTGCAGCTCTACGTTTGGAGAAACCCAAACATAGCGTATCAGTGCGAAGACTTAATGATGAAACTGACAGCTAAACCAGCTGAAACCGGGTCATGCAACAGGGCAGTGATAACAAGCACAGCAGCAAATCTACAACAGAGTGGCTAAAAAAAGAAAAGAATCAAAGTGTTGCAATGGTCCAGTAAACGTCCAGGCCTCAACCTAATCGAAATGCCATGACGGGACCTTAAGCGAGCTGTGCATATACAAACATCTGCAAACTTCAATGAATTTAATCATTAAACATTATAAAAAAGAGTGGGCAAAAATTCTTCCACAGTAATGTCGGATACCAATAATGATAATTATTACCTCAAGTTAATGCTGCTAAAGGTTTTTCTACAAGCTATTGAATCATAGGATGTTGTTAGTTTTCATGGGACTGCATAAAATCATGCAAAACCTGTCTTCACTTCAGACAGAAACACCAGAAGACTCATTTTTAAGATTATTTTTCTTTTTACTTGACACCCTCATGAGAAAGGCAATACAAAGGAAGTGTGAGACAGATTTGATGCATCTATTATAGCAATAACTGAAGTTACTACAAGCAGCGTAAAAAAGGTCACTGTTAGTGACAAACCCATGGAGATCATTTTATCATTTTATTCTTACGTTACCTGCAGCACTGTGGAGTTGAAGGTAAAAAGCACCTCATTCTTTTTAGTTTCTGGTTGACAGGTTTATTCTGACTTTCACCACTTTCATAATGATATACAATCCACTATACACTGCCTGCCTTGCAACAAATGGAAAATGTGGTCATGAAACACAGTTTTTACAAGACTTTGACAGCAACTTGAAGTGATCATTTTCTTTATCAGTTGCTCAAATTGTGGGGGAATTTTGGCCCACTCTGTACAACGTTACTTCAGTTAACTTTTGGAAGTTTGCAGACATCCATTTATGCACAGCTCTCTTAAGGTCCCCACAGCATTTAATTTAGGTTGAGGTCTGAATTTTGAGTGGTCCATTCCAACACTTAGATCCTTTGGCAGATTTGCATCTCTGCTAGGTCTCATTGTACTGTTGCATGACCAAATTTTAGTCAAACTTTAGGTGTCAGATTCATCAGGAATCCAAAATAGTATACAGAGGAATTCATAGTTGACTCAGCAGCAACATGCTCGTGTTCTGTGGCTGCAACAACAAAGCCCAAATCATGACCCTTCTATCAGCAGAGGTTTGGGGTAAAACAATTGTGAGACCTTGCCTCACCCTATCATGTGACCTCTTGAGATCACCTGAAGCAATATGTGAGTGGTGTGAGTGGCGCCTGGGAAGGAATCTTAAAACTGGATTGTAGATTGCAGACAGTTGGTGTCATAAGTAACCTCTTCTATTCAAAGACTGGCACTCACAGTGGACATAGATGGCCTCTTTAACTCTTCTTTCAAACCATCTGTCTTCTCTGTCCACAATGGGCATAATGCTTTCACTTGAAACCGCTGCTGATAATGACCAATGCCTTTTTTCACACTTTGGCTCATGTGATGAGGCACATAATTAATAGTGGGTCAACGACCCCCCTAAGGGACAGCACGCACTAGGGTTTAAATACATGGGACTCTCTACCATTTGGGTTTAGGACTAAAGAGGCTTCTCAAATAGGTGTGAAATATCTTCAAGAAACTTGAAGAAGTTCAGTCGCTTTCTTTCCAATGTCCAGACATTTCCACTTTGGTCTTGTCTGTCCAAAGGACATTGTTCCAGACATCTTGCGGTTGTTCAGATGCAACTTTCCAAGCCTAAGCCATACTGCCATGTTCTTTTTAGAGATAAGATGTTTTTATCCTGGTAACCATTCCAAATAACCCATACTTGTTTTTTGTACACCATATTGAACATGCGACTTCATGGTGATAGTGTAGGATCAAGTAAATATGGCCCCACCCACACAGACCTAGTGTGGGTGGAGCATATATGGTGCATGACTATCTGACAGCCACTGTTCATGAGGGAACATGACTAGTATTTCAAAGGTGCAACATGGTCTATAAGAGCAACTTTTACTTTACGGCAACCTTTCTCTAGTTCTGTTTTGCGTTGCACCTTTTAGTATTTAGTGAGTATTTGCAAACAAGCTTGAAACACTACAGTCAACCTTGGTAGTGTGCTCACATTCGTTAATGATCATTTAATAAAGTATTAGCAGTTTAATTAGCTGCACCTGGCTGCTACTTACCCTCTCAATTTCTATGAAACCAGTAAGGGTGTAGGACTGCTCAGAGTCGTGTGAAAACTTTCTATTTCACATGAAAAAAACAAAACAAAAACAAAAAATGGTCAAGATAATGAGGCATGTCAGTGTCTGACAGCATCAGCAGTGCAGTACTTTGGGCCTCTGCGACCTTAGTTAGTTGTAGGTGCAGTTGTTTGGTCAGCCTAGAAACACATCTACATCACACCCACTTCCACAGACATGTACCACAGTGCCCACATAATGCGAATTTAATAGATAACTGTGGAAGCAGAGAGGACGAGCCGTCTGGGATTATTTTAGTTGTCTGACTCAAACAAATGCTAAAATCTGTAGAACAGTGATATCTCTGAGTACTAGCGTACAGTACATTAGTTATATAACCAACATATTTACTGAGTTTGTTTTCTTTCAGATTAATTCAGTCACATGCTGTCCTTTAAATGTTAAAGTATAAATCCCACAAATTATAAATAAGGAAAGGTATTTCTGTAAAGACATAAGTTATGTAAATGCAGCTATTTTTGGAGTCCCTCAGTCCTGAACAATGTTTTCTGCGCTTCTGAGCTTCACCTGCCGCATACTGTCATAGTTCAAAGACGCTCCCTGATGCTCGCTGTTTGAAGTTAAAGGACCAAAGAGCCCCAGATGATTTTGTGGAGAAAGACCTTTAAAAGGAGTCTGTGTGAAGATGCTGACTGTCATTGGATTTTTGTGTGCCACGCAAGAAACTGCAACGGCTCACACCTCACACACATCTCAGCCTCCATCATCTCACTCACACAGATGATTAGGTGTGCGGAGACCAGAACTGATGTGGACCTGCAGTGATTGAATCATAAAGTGACCCAAATGAAAAAATTGATTGGCCTCACAATCATGATGTGTGTGAAATGAGCGGCCTAAAGTCTCTGACACTGATCTATTAGGATTCCTCTCAAGCTCGCTTGTGATTCACAGACACATTGTTCTGACAGCTGCCTCATGGGGATGACATTCACACTGAGTGCGTGTATTACAGTGGACAGATCTGATTGGCTCACGTGAGTGGATGTACAAGTGGGATCATATTAGAAATAGATGTCAGAGTAAAACAATGGACTTGGGATTTGAATCATCTTCACTATGTTTCTCAGTACAAAACAGCAATTGGATTTTTTTATAAGAAGATTGTATTTCTAATAAGAAATGTAAGGCTTCGTGGTGTTATTGTGGTCTTGGAGTCTAAGATGCTCATCATATAACCCCAAAGCCTCCTATTTGATTTGGGGGCATTTGTTACTGTCCCATATTTCCTGTCTGCAGTGTCTGCACAGCATTTCTGCACTGATTTTTTTTGTTATTTATCTGCCTGCCATGTGTATCCACAATGTCCTCTGACATTGAGGAATAGCATTAATACGAGTTGTATAAGCAAATTTGACAAATATTGTAGACAATATATAAATATGAACAATGAT
>VOQK01043696.1:17863-31297 GCA_015052645.1 Benitochromis conjunctus
AATATGAACAATGATGTTGTTACCCATTAGCCAAGAGGTAAGTCACCTGTCCACAACAGGTTAACACGAAGAGATACTCAATGACGCACACTTATACTTCGAACCAGTTTAGAAGAGCAGTGAACTTACAGAAGTGTCTTTGGACTGTGGAAAGAAAGCTGGAACTCGCTGAGAGCAGCTTTGAAATCAAAACCTTCCTGCTATGAGTGAAAACGCTAACCGGTGCCCTAATGAGAGTACATTTTGTAACCAATTATATTATTATTCATTAAATAAACTAATTAAAAACCTGCAGGCCCTTCAAAGTTGTGGAGATTCACTGCATAGAGTGCGTGACATCTGCAGCCTTCCAAGAGCCAGACTGCATTCCTCTTTGATCTGGCTTCATTATGCAGCGTGAGACTGACCTATCATGAAAGCTGAGACGTGCTGTGTTCGAGACTCCAGAATTGTAAACACAGAAGTGTCATCAGGCAGCTGGTCGAGGGAAAAAATGGTAATTAGTTCCCCCACCTTTTTTTTTGTAAGGAAAAATTGCTACTATACTGTACTACTACTACTACCACTTTAATGGTTTACAAACACTCTGCTGGCCATTATAGGACCAAGTACACTTCTTTTCTGCACCTTTATACTATTTATCAGTGCTTCGCGTGCGCCTTCTTCATTAATCTCTGTCCTTAGTTTATCTTTTTTCTATTCAAAGTTTAGGTTTTATATTACAAATAATTCGAGACACAGTCTAGAATACTAGTAATGAATATTAACTGCTGCATATTCTGGAGTTTCTTAAGTGGGAATTGTTATATTACACAGTAATGTATGCACTCCTTGCTTACAACCGCCATCTTGAGATTGAAAAACTGCAGCACAGTACTTTAAGATAAAGAATATAAAGAGGTCCCTAATAACTCGGCAATTATCATCATGTATGTTTGAATAAAGGGGAAAGGCGGGACATTGTTAAAACTCTGCACTGATACTGGCCCGTCGCAGTCCAAATTAGCTCAGCTTAAGAACTTAAACGGCTTGCATTTCTGCTGAAATTTTCCAGTTTTATCTTCAAATTTTAGCTGGCATCTAAAGCTCACATAAACCCACGACCCCGTCTTCACCTCTCAGAGTAAAGCTACAGTCTCCCTCAGGGCTTTATCTTACCTAATTCATCCTTCTTATCTGTAACACCCAATCTGAATATGAGCCATTTTCCTGTATGTCACTTGGAGAAAAAGCACTGTGCAGGAGTCAAACTGGGTATAGCACTGGTCACCTTCAAATGACAAGCTCCATCTGTCTGTAGCTCTCCCGGATATTGTAGCAGCAGTCTTGTATGTTAACTCATCTCTTTTCCTCTCTCAGGTCTCTTTCCCCTCATAACCTTTTATTCTTTGCTACTCTGTCCTTCGTCGTGCCTCATCCTCAGCCCGATCTCAATGTCCTCTTTCCCTCCTTTCACTTCATTTTCTTTCTCATTCTCCTATCACAGTGTGTCTGTTGTCCTGTGTGTTGCTGCATGACTCTCTGGTTGATGTAATTTATGCTATCTCCTTTGCTAGCGTGAGAAGGAACGTCCTGAAGCCAAACGCTCTTCATGCAGAGTGCTCCTGTGGGAGGCTGTGAGCCAGCACTGACTGAGCTGCCCCTTTTTATTTTTTTCCCTCCCCTTCAAGATCTCTCTACACGCAATCCAATAACCATACACATTAAAAACAATGGTCACTCTCTGCAGCAGTACAGGATAATTAAAGATACCAAACATAGTAGCTGTCAGCTGCACAGGAAATTGAAATGGATGTCTGCGGTCGTTCATTACACCAAAGTCCAGTTTAAGTGAAGATTCAGTAAGCTCTGTGCAGTTTTGCTTACATCTCATGAGTGAAATCCATCAGGACTCTATAGGCAGTTTGGGCTTTTAATAGCAGTGAACTCTTCACACTAGTTTTTGGAGCATGAAGAGATTTGATGTTGACAGAATATGTTTATGTTTGGTTGCAGGACTGTAATCCATTTCTATGACAACAGAGAAGGCTTTGGCTGGGGAAATGAAGACTGCGATGGAGGGTGACGCTAGGAGAACCAATCAGGTGGGAGCACAGCTGTAGATCATTTTATTCAAGCCTCTCAATCACTCAGGGGCCTTCCGGCTTTCTCGTTGATATGCAAGGCAGTGAGCCCATCCTGCCCGTGCCACTAACTTAACATCTTAGAGCAGCAGCTCACACGACACGCATTTGATGACTTCCTCCTATGAACAAATAATTTAACTTTAAGTCTTTTTTAAGGGCAAGACTCAAAATTCGAATAGTTAAATAAAAGACAAAATGCAAATTTTAAGCTCACTCACTGAGAGATAGGATTCTCCCTCTCCCAGGTTCCAGAGGACCAGGGGGATATGGATGATAACTCAGAGAAGACCCCCAGCAAAGCCTCCAAATCCCCCCAGAAAAGCACCAAGCGGCCCAAGACTGTCCCTGTCAAAGTCACCCTACTGGACGGCTCTGACTATGATACAGCAGTTGAGGTATGCTACTTTATTTTTATTAGTGAGAAGAAAATGATAAATCAGGGAAGAAAAACCAAGCAAATCAAATTAAAAAGAAGCCTAAATGGTAAAAATCTTTCTTTGCCCAGCTTTGGTTGGTGTACCAGTAGAGGCAAAACAATAATTTAGTAATGAACAAAAACACAGTGGAAAAATCAAGAATGCACATGAAGCGTCTCACTTGCAAATGTCTCAGCCTTGCCTTTATGGACCAGATAAACTAAAAGCATCAGATTTGTAGGAAGAGATAACGAGATTGGTAATGAAATTATCTGATGTTGCCCTTGCTGTAACATACAGCGTAGCAGTCCGACTCTGTGACTACTCAGTCTGCCTTCAAATGAAATGATTCCCGTATTTTGGCTAAGCTGTTGTTGTTGACTCTTAATGCAGATTTGTCACAGTAGCAAAGAGGGTTCTCATACTTCGTCCTTAATAGTAGTGACCTTGTTCTACTGAATGTATCACACTCCTGTTACTTCATCTCTGCCATTTTTGCTTATTGGTGATTATCACAAATGAAAATGCTCCCACCCTCCTTTCTACTCTACATTTTTTCTATTTTACTGAAGTCCAGAGTACTTTACTTTGATAGGCTATTTATTGCTACATATGACCTTGCTGTTGCAACACTGTGGTGCTCTCAGGTATTATTTGATAGGTACAAAGTTCTCATAGTCAATAAATGATAAACTCATCTTTTAAAGCTGTTTTCACCTTCACAGTGGAAGGCACAGCTTCCTTCCTAAACTCTTAAGTATTTGGTTCACCAACCGGTGATTCTTCAAAATGTGCAGAAAACGGATCAGAAAAACGTAATTTCGAAAGGTTGTTTTGCAGCGCTGTCGACACGCAGTGTGGCTGTTTCCCCGTGCTTGAAAAGACACATGCTTGCGTGATTTTTGCTGTGCAAATTATATATTTTTAAAAGCATTTTCAAATGCTAGTGTTTGAAAAGAGCTCTTGACTCAGCAGACCACACTATATTACACCTCCATAGGATTTAGTCTCCCTTGGTAATATGTGCTACTGAGTCAGGAAATGCAGCACTGTTGCTATTCTCGCTGTGGGAAGGAGGAGACGGATGGATGGAAGTGAGACACGCTCTGCATTGTGGGGGACAAGGCTTCCGTAAATCGTGACTCTGTTATGTGCTGGTAAACAGATGATGCTAACTCGGTGGATCCCCATCTATTTGAATTTCACAGTAGCTAACATGCTCGACGTGATCAAGTGTTGCAGAAAATTAATCTGCTCGCTGACTAAACTGACTTCTGAAGGGTGTCAGAGGAGGTGTTTTACACCAGGGGGAAACCCTGGGCAGGAATCACAAAGCTGTTTGGAGCCCCACTGGCACCTGCTGCTGATCGAGTGTGTCGCGGCTGGGAACGAGGTTGCCGTCACCCTCAGTCATGTCAACTGCATTCCATTTAAGGCTTACTGCCTCCCACCTGACCTCACATATTTTACTTATGAGAGCCAACGAGCAGAGAAATCTGTCAGAAATCCTGACTGGTGTGTCACACACACACATAGATTTTCCTCCAGCTTAACCCGTCCGTCTTTCCTTCTGTCTTAGTTACGTGCATGTATACACACACACACATTTCTTCAGGTCATTTGGGCTGTGACACTAGAGGTAGTGGGCTTTGACAGGAAATCCATGCAGGTGACAAATGAGCGCTCTTAGGTTTGACCGGGGAGAAAATAGAATGGGAGAAGGAAAGAGGAGGAGGAAAAGATGAAGAGTGGGGTGGGAGGTGTATAAAAAAAGATGGAGAGGAGGTAAATACTGAGGGTGCTGGTTGTACTGTAATATGGATAAGAGTGTGTGTATCTGTGTGTTAGTAGTGCATAAGAGGCAAACAGGGACAGAATGATGAATGCAGGGAGACTTTTTCCGTAATTAGAGTCACAATGTCCACCAAGCAAACCGACCGTGATGATAAAAAATAAAAAAACAGAGAAAAAAAGGGAAGCAATTTTAACTTCCTATTCATATTGCTGTTGACTAAGCTCAGTTATATAGTTCTGCTTTCCCCATAGCTGTACTATTAAAGCAAGAACTCCACCACCCATTATAACACTTCACTACCTTCAAGATCACACAAACTCCCTATGTTTTAAAACCATCTTGAACATCTAGCTTTTGGAATAAAAATTAATTTTTTACTCAGATTTTAACCACTTAAACTTCCACTTTGCAGAATACTCTCTGCTGTTCCAACCCAACAAATGCAGTTCATTTTCACGGTCAACTGCATGAGATTGTGAGTTTGAAAAGCTGTTCAGGGATTGCTTTCTTGTACTCAGTGCATTCCATGCTGACATTTCAAGAGCTCGACCGCTCATGCTGTTCAGACTCGCCTTGTTTTTGCATTATCTACGTGGCTGCAATATTAAAATAAAAAGTCTTCCATTTAATTATGCCAAACCTCCGCTGTAGAAATGTAGTTCTTGTTCACATTAGCAAAACTAAACTCTCACCCAAGTTTGATAAGTCTTTATCCAGATTGTTTAATTCAATTCAATTTTATATAATGCCAAATCACAACAACAATTGCCTCAAGGCGCTCTGTATTGTAAGGTAAAGACCATACAATAATACAAAGGAACACAGAAAACCTTAACAATTATATGACCTCCTATGAGCCAGTGATTTGGTAACAGTGGAAAGGAAAAACTCTCTTTTAACAGGAAGAAACCTCCAGCAGAATCAGTCTCAGGGAGGGGCAGCCATCTGTGGCAACCGTTTGGGGCTGAATTGAACTTGAGAAAGGTCTGCATTGCAACTATTAAGCAGTAAAAATCTGGGACTTGTGGTATAAACTGTACACCTATAGTTTAGAGTGTTCGGTCTAGAGTGACTCCAAAAAACTCATCGGCTCATGAATGTGAGGTTCATGTGGTTGACTCTGTCAAACCAAATGAAATATTCATGACACTGGGACCAATCTCTGCCCCCTTTAGGAAAGCTGAAAGGATGATAAAATCATCTTATCTGCAGTGTATTCTCCATCGTTTCTTCTAACATGCAGCATGACACAGCCCCTCACTTGCCCCTCTAAAGAGGTTGGAGTGAACTGTGGATGTGTGTGACATCCCCATGGATGACATCGAGGAGGCCTCAGAGGTAGAAAATCTGAGTCCAACTCTGACTCATCTGAAGGTGAGAGAGGAGAGGAGATGGTTGAATCAGTGACAGGATGGACTTCTCTGTCTCAATATTTTGGTGCCTCACACGCTCTTCTCTGCTACATTCCAGGAGCCAGAGGTTTGACCCACAAAGGGACTATTGTTGAAAATTAGCAACAGCTATAAACTTATGTGCGTTACATCAGTTTAATGTCTTGTACTTGAACTATGTTAAAGTGCACTGTCCCTTTCAAATAAATAAATTCAAACACTATGCGCTGCTGCTGATGGATAAAATCCTGCAGTAAATTGTGGCCACAACAAACCTGCATGGGAAACACTCAGTGGCTTATTTGGACACAGAGGAACTGCAGACTTATGTAGGGATGCTCATTTTGGATGGTGTTTACAGGTCAAAAAATGAATCAGTTCAAATCTGCAGGGCGCTGCTACAAGCCTCTCTCATCAGCAAATGTAAGAGCAGTGTGACTTTTGCATGGACAGAAAGAGAAGAGCAGGCAGCACCATGTGGGAACCCTATATGCAAAGACAACAGTCTGTCCATTTGCACCTTCTCCTCTATCTCAGCTGCAGTCCCTCGCCTTTAAAGGGTTAAAATCCAAAAACTATAATTAATAGTTGCTATTTATATTTCCAGCTGAAGTAGTTTTAAAAGACTTTAAAGTGGGAAAAAATATTACTACATAATACTTTTAAAGCTGTTTGTGAGAAGGTGGCGTTTGTTTTTGGTAGGACCTCGAATATCAACTTTTGTAAAAAAATAAAAAATAAAAATTCTGACACTGTATATAATATATATATTGATATATATTTTGACTGTAAGGTTGAGATTGAACTGTGGAAATGTGTTGTGCATGTTTGAGAGTTCTCGCACGTGATATTCGTTCAAATAAGCTGTTATATATGCACAAATAAGAATTGTGTACACGTGTTTGTGTACAACAAAGTGTTACACGCTGAATTAGGTTACATAACTGCCGGCAGCATGATGGTGCAGTGGATAGCACTGTTTCCTCACAAAAAGAAGATCCTGAGTTCGAGGCTGGTTGGAGGCTTTTCTGTATGTAAGCAGAAAAAAGACTTGTTCGCATCTTCTCTCTGTGGCTGCATTGGTTCACTCTGGGAACTCTGGTTTCCTCCCCTTCCTACCAAAGAAAAACATGCTGGTTAACTGATGGTATAAAAATAGATAGATATGCACAAGTGGTCGGTTTAGGATGGACTCTCCCTCTCACCTTATGACATCTGGAATAAGCTCCAGCCTTCCCCGGACCTGAAATTGGATAAGTGAAAGCAAATGGATGGATAATATGTAATTGTGCTCTTTGCTTCCCAGTTCAGCCGTATAGATTCCTTGGTGATAGTTAGAGCAATTTCCGTGCGATATAATGTGGGGGACCACGGAATGCAGCTCTATAAGGGTGAGAACTGGAAATGATTATCTGCATTCGTAATGCAGCTGAGAAAATCCTGAATCCTGTCTTGAGCAGTTTTTGTTCATACCTTGTGGGGAGAAAAGAGAAGTCTGTGTCACACATGTGTGACTTTGTAGTAACCCACAGCATTGTACCACTTGCTTGAACTTGGAAGACTTTCAAATGCTTTCAATCTATATTATTTTGTTGCACTCGCTCCACTCTCCTTTATGGATTTTGATGTGCAAAAATTACTTTTTATAATATTTGGCATTTTTCAAGCTGTTTTATAATCTTGGCTGTGTGGCACGAAAACACTTCCACTGGAATAGTTGGAAGAATGAGCATCCAAATTCCAAATTCATGCGAATGCCCACTCAAGTAAGAAAAACAAAATGAGAAAAGTCTGACAAGTGAGTCATACAGAAAAACATGGCAGATGGAAGGGAGTAGTTAGGGAATAGTAGGAAAATACTGATTAATGGTGCACATCCTGCACAAATCATGTTTTTGCTAACATGACATTAAGTTGTAACTTTTAGCTAATGCCTACACAGTGTTTAGTTATTACTGTAGATGCTAACGGTAAAAAAGTGGAAACAGCCAACAACCCAAGAAGTTAAACACAACACTGATCAGAACCTGAGAATCTGAGATGCCTTGCATTGGCTGTTAGTATTGTTAGCCACACCGCAACCATGCTCTTTATCAGAAAATTTTAACTGATTGGCGTTAGCTGAGGTAAAGCCTAGTGATATAGTCACTTGTGTTTGCCTCTACCCATCAGTCACCCAGCAAATGCATAATGCACAATTTATAGTTGAATGTGTGTGTTAGTTAGCACTAAAAGTATAGAGAAAGTGCTTGTGTGAATGGGTGTGATTGGGTGAATGTGGCATGTTGTATAGAGCGCTTTGAGTACTCCGGGAGAGTAGAAAAGCGCTATATAAGAATCAGTTCATTTATCATTTACCATAGTTCGGTGTTGGCGTCTGTTTGCAAAGCTCTACAAAGGAAATTTAGCACAGAGCGTGTAGCGCCATGGCGATGGCACCATGCTTAAGCAGAATGCTGACTGGGTAAAAAGTTGGTGGAAAATAAAAGAGAATGACAGTGAAGTTCACCATCAAGAGAAAGAAGCATGAAAAATACATAAAAGTAAAAAAAAAACAACAACTTTGTCTGAGAAACGATGACTGGAGTAGACACTTTCCTTATTTTCAACACTCAGTTTCACTTCAGCTCACAGAAGTTCCATCAGATTAGAAGACTATCCCACATATAGAGGACGTATGGTACACATATTTTTGCCACTGCCCACTAATGATAGCATACAAGAAAGCTCTCTGCAGCACCTGTGGACTACCAACGCACTGCCATGCTGCTTGCTTAACTTTAAGTATACACTTTAAATGACTGTGTTATAACATAACGTAACACATTTTTCCTATGAGGATGTTACATTAAGGACTATGGAATAAGAATAGCATTAGACTACTTCTGAACGTTATTGAAGCTAGTACGGTATCAGTGAATTTAAGGAGTCATGTATTCCTGTCTCCTTTCTTTAGATCCATAACAGCAAACGTCTCTTTCACTGTTGTGCCAGTTGATTTCATGACCTTTGTTGGCAGAAAATTTGCTCTACAATACTGTAAATCACCTTAATAGAGCGTCTATTTGCCATTTCTTAGAACCGTACATAATTTTAAATGTAATTTTATGCAAATAAATGATACCAGTGTTTTACTGGAAAAGTGTATTCTTCTTAAGACAGAAAACAAACCGAGCATTGCAAAATCAGTGGTGATAGCTGAAGCTATACCAACTCTGACCACATTTTTACCATTTCCCTTCAGCTTTTTGATTCCACAGTTCAATGGATTTTCTTTTTCCTTGCCAGCCATTAACATATTCACCCAAACATGTCGCTCCTCGTGCTGTTTGCATGGGTGAAGCAATCAGCAAAGGGGATTTCTAGGATTACGCTAAATGGCTGCTAAACAAAAAGGCCACAGAACTAGCTACAGAGATGTGATTGGATCCAATTGGAACGACAACAAAATCTCATCAAGAGCATCTGAATTGGTTGCCATGCTTGGGGGACCACCTGAGATGTGGGTCGCAATTTAATTTTGTTGGAAAATCGAATATATGCAGTAGCCCCCCCCCCTAAAAAAAAAAATCTCTCTGACAGCACCCTCTGCCTGTTAATCAGCATTATTCTTTCTGCTTCAGCCATGGCAGCCTCGGTGAAGCAAGATCGAATTATTATTTATTTGACTGGCAGAGAGGCAGATTAGTTTGCAATGGTTAATTCATTCCCCTTCTTAATTTTTTAAAAGTCGGCATGATGGCACTGCCAGTTTTTCTCACAAGAGCCGAGCAAAGGTTCGTGGTGGCCTTGTAGCAACCAGAGATAGAGAACGTGTGAGGGCACCCGCGCTATTACTTCTGTTTCCATGGTAACAGCTGCTTGGTTGCTTTAGGAGCCAGTTTTCCCTAGGAGATGAAGCCGGTGTGTGTTTGTGTTTTTGTTGGCGTGTGTATGTGTGCACGTGTCCGTGCATGTGTGTGGAAAAAGCATTTTTGCCAAGGCCGTCTGTGCAACCCGCAGAGACCCTGATTTCAGCCCCGAAGGGCTGGATAGAAAATAGGTGTGGTCTGGTATAACGCCACTGATGTGAAACGCTCTTCCTTCCCTTATAAAGGCATAAGGACTATACAGGAGCTCCTCCCACTCAGCAGAGGGGAGGACAGGCAGGGAGCATCTCTCAGACCACAGTTGGGGTGGATTTTATGTCGCTGATAATTCTGCCTCCTTAGTGTAATGAAACAAGAACACAGAATGTATATATATATATATATTCCCATGAAATAATATCCACTTTTAATTTTTAGTTTTTGCCATTTCTCAGCTTTATTAGATAGATCAGTGAAGAAATGACAGGAAAGCAGGGGCAGAGAGAGAAGGAGGAAGATATGCAGCAAAGGGCCGCAGGTCAGACTCGAACCCGGGCCGGCCGCTCGCAGCCATATGGCATGTGGGCCTACTCAACACACTGAGTTAAACCGGCGCCCAAAGCAATATCCACTTTTAACAGATTTTCAAATGGTGATATTTTTACGAATCACAAATTTTACATTACAGTTTTACATATTGTACATTTAGGCTCACACTTTCTCAATCGTAGTTTAGATATTGATTGGAGAACAAGTTAGGCTGTGCATGAAAGGATTCCTGATGCAATCATATCAGTAACATGTGCAAATGATAATGGACCCAAAGTAACATTTATGTGTTTTACTCTAGCCTCCACTGCTATTTATTTATCTATATTGTTTGCGCGTGGGTGGCCCAGTTTTTGAGCTATTGGCTGTACAGTAACCAGGTCATGATTTCTGGAAAGAAATGCTGATACTCAGTTTTTGTACTTTTTTTCTGGCCCCTTAAGCACCACAAAGTTCTCTGACATGTCTGCTCCTGAAATTGCTCACATTGGGCAACTCATAACACACTCACAAAACATATATGTAATTTTGCCCTCCGTTGAGCTGTCTCTTCAAACTCTAATCAGCAGATTCCACATTAGTCTTACACATCCTTTAAAAAAACTGCATTTTTACACTTTATCTCCTTCCTTTTGTCTTTTGCAGTATGTGCTGTTTATACAACCTGGGCCTGCACCTTTATTCTGTCCCACTTACTATGTGTTCTTGTGTGTGCGCGCGTGTGTGTGTGCATGTTTGTGTGTAACAGAAATTTGCCAAGGGCCAGACTCTGCTGGACATGGTGTGTGGCCATCTGAACCTGCTGGAGAGGGACTACTTTGGCTTGACTTTCCAGGACACAGACAACACCAAGGTCAGATACACAAACGCACACACCCACCCACACAGATATGCATAGATAGGCACAGTAGGACATCTTACTTGTTCATTTATTTATTCACTTTTACAGTTACATAAGTAACTGAAACTCTGTAATGATCGCCAGATGCAGCTGCAGTTAAACTAAATGCAGACTTCATACACACACACACATGCACGTGCACACTGGGTGTTTATTACACTCTTTATTTCCTAAAGTTTGAGCTGGTGACTTTTGATATTAACACTAACTTTAAATCGAAAAAAAAAAAAGTACTTCTGGCTTCGCCACAGTTTTCTGCTATTGTCAAGCTATTATACTGAGCTTTAATGTCATTTAATTACATTTTTATTACCACTGTGACCATTAATGTGGGTTTAATTTAGGCTCTTTTGTGGATCATTTTCAAGTGGGTTTTTTTGTGGTTGCTTTTTATAGAGCATTTACTGTTTTGTTTGGGTTTTTGTCACTGACTTCAGAAGAAATGTCAGCCAGTCCTTTAGTCCATTTAAGTCCTGCATCAATGGTTTCTCCAGGTGTTATAAAGCAGTGAGCCTCTGGCTGCCCTTTTAACTTTGCTTAACCGCTTACAGCCTGAAAGTGGCACACATGGCCTATAATATTTTAGAATGTGATTAGACAGTATGGCCTTTTAAAAATAGCGCTTCAAGTCCACCATGAAAGCTCTGGTGGCATTAAGCAGACAGAACTGAATCCAACTAGCATTTATCGGCCTTAACATTAATGCTTTCTGTGTTTATAGAAGCCTTCATCGAGTTTCATGAATACAGTTGCATCCAACAAGGGAACAGATTCATAAAAGGGAGAGCAATCAGCGAGGTCCAGTTCTTTAAAGAGCTCTTAAACATGAATATGGAGGTGGAATTTCTCAAAGGGGATTGTCTCTTTCTTTCTTTATCAGAATTGGCTGGATCCCTCTAAAGAGATTAAGAAGCAAATCCGGGGTAAGTGCAGCAGATGCACGCATACTGAACACACATGCACACACAGTCGAACAAGTCCACACAAAAAACAGCAAACGGACAGACGTCCTTCACTAAACAACCTATGCTGGGGCTTTGTCCACAGTTGGTCCCTGGAACTTCGGGTTTGCTGTCAAGTTCTACCCTCCAGACCCGTCTGTGCTCATTGAAGACATCACCAGGTAGGTCTGACTGCTTCTGTTAAGCTGCTTGTCAAATCAAGTTCCAAATAAAATCAGAGAAATACATACCACTGCACTCAAAAAATAGTGCTCTGGTTATTGTTAACTTCTCTTGAACCTTTGACCTTCACTGTGCACGTAATGATGTACAGTTTGATTCAGGTTTCTAAATCAGATTTGAAAGCATTAGTCTGTCAGAAGGATTTTAATTAGTGCTGCCAGCGTTAACGCAAACTGATCCGCATTAACGCATCAAAATTAAGGAGTTAACACAGATTAATCCATGTGAGGGCTTACTCAGCGTTAACGTATTAATGTGGCTTAAACGCGTTAACGCCGTCATCACGACTAACGCGATTAACAGTTAACCGATCTGGAGCGCAGACTGACTCAAAATCCCTGAAATGTCTCTGTCAATGCATTTCGGTCAGTTTGTCCAATGTTTGTCCATTCTGCGCTCCAGACGGATTGAGCGCGTTAAAAACGCGTTAACGTCGACAGCACTAATTTTAATATCACAACTTTGGTGGTCAGCTGTAATCAAATTGGCAACCTACATAAGTGAGACACCTGATGTATAGTACTGTAGCTGTTTTCATGGTGGAATTGATGATACATGAGTATTTTTTTCTTTTTCTAAGATAAATCAGTGCAGTAACATGTTCAGTAGGACTATAGCAGCCTGCTATCAAAGAATTGAGACTGAGAGTCATTCCAGTACTCGATTCCTCCAGATACGTTCCAGTTAGGCTGACACTTAGATCTTGAAGAGAAGTGTTACCAGCATCTCTGCCTCCTCTGTTTTTTTAGGTACTATTTGTGCCTGCAGCTGAGGGATGACATCCTGTCTGGTCGTCTCCCGTGCTCATTTGTCACGCACGCCCTTCTAGGCTCCTACACAGTCCAGGCGGAACTGGGAGACTATGAGCCCGAGGAACATGGTCCAGACTACGTCAGCGAGTTCCACTTTGCCCCCAACCAGACGCGTGAGCTGGAGGAGAGAGTGATGGAACTACACCGTAACTACAGGTCATAGAAAATATGACTGCATTAGTAAACACAGTGCTGTTGTTTGCGATCTGAGGAATTAATATGAATAATAAGAAGTGAAGGATCGGTTGTGGCATTTGCACTGTAGGGGAATGAGTCCAGCAGAAGCAGAGATGAACTTTCTAGAAAATGCCAAGAAGCTCTCGATGTATGGCGTCGACCTGCACCACGCTAAGGTACAGAGATGCTCTCTTTATTGTTTCTCAGTCTTTTTATCTGTCAGTACCCCTTCTTC
>VOQK01043698.1:0-13415 GCA_015052645.1 Benitochromis conjunctus
CAAGAAAAACACCTGCTACCTACAGTAAAATATGGTGGTGGTCCCATCATGCTGTGGGGCTGTGTGGCCAGTGCAGGGACTGGGACTCTTGTCAAAGTTGAGGGACGCATGGATTCCACTCAGTATCAGCAGATTCTGGAGACCAATGTCCAGGAATCAGTGACAAAGCTGAAGCTGCGCCGGGGCTGGATCTTTCAACAAGACAACGACCCTAAACACTGCTCAAAATCAACTAAGGCATTCATGCAGAGGAACAAGTACAACGTTCTGGAACGGCCATCTCAGTCCCCAGACCTGAATATCATTGAAAATCTGTGGTGTGAGTTAAAGAGAGCTGTCCATGCTCGGAAGCCATCAGACCTGAATGAACTAGAGATGATTTGTAAAGAGGAATGGTCCAAAATACCTTCAACCAGAATCCAGACTCTCATTGGAACCTACAGGAAGCGTTTAGAGGCTGTAATTTCTGCAAAAGGAGGATCTACTAAATATTGATTTTATTTCTTTTTTGTGGTGCCCAAATTTATGCACCTGCCTAATTTTGTTTAAAGAATTATTGCACACTTTCTATAAATCCCAAAAAAATCATGACGATTAACATGGTTGCCCAAACTTTCGCATCCCACTGTATATACACACACGACTGCATAAACATCTGGTTAAGACGAAGACGATATAATTTATGAATAAAATATTTTTACCTCTACACCCATAATTTTCCTTGCCTAATATCAAAAAAATGATCATATGTATAAATGCTTCAGAGCATGCTGTCTACATCTGCTCTTCTGTCATCTACAGCTTGTCCTTCAGAGCTGCTACGACGGTGCTGAGCTTAGAACAGTCTCGATAAGCCACCAGGCCGCCACGGTTAGCCCAGCGGCCAGCTCCTTTGCACTCTGTGTCAGGCTGGTGATAGGTCAATTCTGCTGTGTGATCCTGTCTTCCACTGGTCGTCTGTAGACGCTTAGTCAAGTCCACCACCCCCCCACCGAGTGCTCGGAGCAGGGCATGGGGAGCACAGGAATCCCACTTAAAGGTGCTTCCCTCTGAGTTGATGTAAACATCAGCCAGGCCCTCAATGACACACAGGATCTTGAAGCCGGCTCCAGAGGCGTACATCAGCTTCTCAGAGCTGCAGAGCAAGGCTAGGGCATCTTTTACCACCTGCTTCTCATTGGAGCTCAGCACCACAGACAGCCCTCGATCCTCTCCATCTTTCGGCCGGGACACAGAGCAGACGTTGATGCCGTCCCAGGACACGCCCCAGAAATGCCTTCCCCTCCAGCTGCGGAGAATTGGGGGTAAAGTGAGAATATCTTACTTCAGGGTTCAGAAGCTTCATCATGGAGTCACACCGTCAGCTAAACACAGTGTGAAGTTTGCTGTGACCTGCAGGGCATCTGCTCAAACCCTTCATCGTCTTAATGTTTAGCTTAAACCTTAACTTAAAAAAAAAACAACTTCTGGTCACGTGAGGCAAACACAAAGAAAACCAGAGACAGAACTGAAGTCAGTGTTGTCAGATTAACATAAAAGCTGCAGTAGGGTGAGGTTAATATGAAATGTGTAGTTTTTCTGTAATCGTCTAATAATCTGCTGAAGAAAGAAAAAGGTAAACGTAGAAAACAACCTTCATAGAGAGGGATGGAAATGTAGGGAAGATTATGCTTATGTGGGACAGAATAAAAACGTTTAAACCTCAAACTGTGCAGGTTACAGGACTGGCATTTCCTGTGCATTCTGTGTGCACGAAACTAAAGTTTGTTCCCATGATCTTGTCCGACTCGTGCATTTCCCCTTTTCTACCACCATTCTAACTGAATTTGATTTTGTTGAATAAAATTCCTCTGGATTCTGCATCATGTGCAACTTTATGATGACTTACTTGTTCCTATTGAAAACTGTCACAGATCAACATTTGACCCACGATGAGACCCTTCACTCCTTTCTTCACAGCCATTGGATAAAATCCAGACTTCAGATTAATCTCACATTAAGATTACCAGCTAAGCTAACATTAGCGAACTGCAATCATAAATTGTAAGATTTCAAAAATACCAGCTCTCTGAATCGTTTTCCTTTGAACTCTTCATTCCTTGTTCTTTGGGACTAATACCAGCAAAGTAGTTCCAAGTAACAGATGATTACGTTGAGAATATATAAAACACAAAAATTTCTTGTAGAGTAACATTCACCAGCAGCACAAATATGTCAAGCAGTTTCTGTGACTGAGTGCAGGTGAGCAACAGCTTTCTGTTCTTCACTTTAAGCTTTGGTAAAATTTAAAGAGGTGAGCTTTCTACAGCAATACAGCTGCTGTAGCAGGGGAAATTATAGAGATCAAATTAATTTGCTGTAAGAGCCCGTAAAGATACTTTTTTCTTAACTTGGCCGTTTCAATATTTACTGGCTTTTCAGCTCCAGAGGTTGTCGCATAGATATCATAAAGTAAAGCAAAATGTAGCAACTGAATGTTTAACCCTGCCAAACTGGAGGTAGAAGAAGAAACAATAATGTCCATCCATCCATCCATTCGCTTCCGCTTATCCTTTTCAGGGTCGCAGGGGGCGCTGGAGCCTATCCCAGCTGTCTTGGGGCGAGAGGCGGGGTACACCCTGGACAGGTCACCAGTCTGTCGCAGGACTAACACACATAGACAGACAACCAGTCGCACTCACAGTCACCTGCATTCACACCTATGGGCAATTTAGTGTTTTCCAATTAACCTATCCCCACAAACTGCATGTCTTTGGACTGTGGGAGGAAGCCAGAGTACCCGGGGAGAACATGCAAACTCCACACAGAAAGACCCCGGCCTGATGGTGGAATTGAACTCAGGACCTTCTTACTGTGAGGCAACAGTGTTAACCACCATGCCACCGTGCCTGAACTCGGCAGTCTATTTACACCTACAGTCCAGAGACCACTCTTTAAATGATGAGGAAGTGCACATCGCAGACAGGAAGGATCGCTGGTTGGAGCACTGAGTCAAGGAGCAACCAAAACCAGCAATCAAAAACAAGATCAGCTTCCTTACCTGGGTGTCTGAGCGTGCATCGAGACAACAACTGATCAAACCTTTTCTATTTGTTTTTTATTGATTACTCACCCGACGCCTGCTGGATCTTTGTGGTGAAACGGCTGATTGATGACGCCCATGATGGGTTCGCCTGTGCTCCGGAGGTAAACGCCGATGAGAACCAACGCACAGTGCAGACCTGAAGGAGACAAGCGGCCCTCCTCCAGCACCTCCTCTTGGCCCTTTATGTACTGGCTGGTAGCATCTAGATTATTAAAAAAAACATAAAGCACAATAAAGACAAACTGAGCTCCGACATGAAAGATGAGTTCTGCTGATTGGGATTGTGGTAAGCGGTGAGCTCTTCACCTATGGGATCGATCCAGATGCCGAGCTCAGAGGGGCTGAGGGAAACAGTCAGGCCATCTGTGTTTGCCTCAAAGGTTGCCGGGTCTTGGTGGATGGCTGCAGCCAGCAGAAATGCTGCTGTGTGGTCACCGTCAAGCACGGTGGCCAGCAACGCCGCCGTCTCCTCCTCTGTGCTGCAAACCGTGACTATCACACTCTCTCCTGGCAGCAGAGACAGTGAGACTTTGATTACTTTACAACAAGCCACTTCAAATGTTTTTACTGTGCAAGGTGCAGCCATGGTAAATATTTAGACAGCGACATATTAATGTGTTCACTTTATGTGCTCATAGATTAAAGTAAAGATCGTTTGCCAAGTGTATATTTAACTCCTCTAGATTTTAATATGAAGGTGGGCTCATTATCATCATGGTTATTATTACACAGCACATCTTAATGCTGGATGTTATATTTATGAATCCGCAGTGCTGAGACAAAAGCACAGCCGGGGCTCTATCAGAATAATCCTGAGGCACATCTGACAAACTCATGGACAGCTTCAAGGTGTGCATGTCTGTAACAGTACAGCATTGGATCAGATCGTCCTGAAGTAGATACTGTGGCTCTTAAATTGCTTTTTAAAAACAAAAATTCATTTTTAACAACTTGTAGACATCAGTGGTTCCAATTTTGGGAATTTTAAGGTGCCCAGCCCAGCTTTAAGTAACTCTATCTAATGTAGATGAGGAGTTCTAGATCTGGTAGTGGAAAAGAGGCATTCGTGATGTCCAATTTACACTACAAAAGTGCCCTAGAGCAAAAGCCGTTGTTCTTGGCCCAGGGTGTAGTGGGTTATGTGTAATATTAAGAAATTACCAAGCCCGTTTTCAAACTTGTTAGACTCCTCGCCATGAATGAAGTCAGCCATGTCAGGGAACTGCACAAAAGAAAGATGACACAATTACAATGCAACATTCGGTCCGATCTTGACCGGCTTCACAAAGACTTCTCCTTACCTGAGCGCCAACATCATGCCGGATCATCTCCTGAATCACCACATCGGCGAGGGTCTTGAAGTCTTGGACGAACTTCTTGTTCTTGTCATCTCCGGTCTTTTCTTGCACAAGGAGCTGGAAGAGGGGAGCCTCCTGCCTGCAGACCCGAGCCACGTTAGCAGCCTTCTCAGCCACCTTGAGCAGCAGCCTCAGCAGATCAGCCATGCCTGAACAGAGAAAGAAGAGCAGAGAGTTCAGTGAAACCAACCAAAAGACGGAAAGTGTGTGTACGAGTGTGGGAGACAAAAAGAGATGAGGGCGGTCACAGCTTGCACACTAGGCTAATTATAGACTCAAAATGAAAACAGGGCACTTCTGAAAGAAGTGAATGTGAGAGAGTGATGTGGCTATGCAGCAAGTTTCAGAGATGATGAAGCCAAATTTGGAAATTACGACTTAGAAAGTATGAAAAGCTTAAAACAACAACAACAACAACAAAAATCAACAGTTTATTATCTTAGTCACAGTCATAGGAAGGAAATACCAAAAAGCTGCCATTTGGTCTGCATTAATCACTGCTCAGTGCCGGTAACACACCTTTGAGTGCTATTAGTAACCTTAAACAGCCTCTTTTCTGGAGATGGAAAAAAAGCATCAGTTTAACCTCAATTATATAAATATTTACAGATAAATATAACTGCACAGAGCTTCAGTCTGCTCTCCGCTAAACCGCTGCCGAAAAGGTCAGCTGAGGTTTAGCTAGGTATTTACGAGCAAAGGAATTTAAACGGATGCGAAGAAAAACCCGAGTGAAATAAGTGAAAGCCTACCAAACCCCAGGTTAAAAACTGCCTCTTTTCCTCTCGTGTGTCCCTCTTCTCGGTACCTGTGTTTTATTGTTAGAGCTCCAGTCACCAAACGAGGATGTTTCCAGGAGACAGGAAGCAATAAGAAAAAAAAAGAAGGCGTGGACTTTGCGTAAAATTACGGTTTTAAAGCTCTTAATTAACCCGGGGATCTGCCTGCTCTGGCTTCTTGACGTCAGTTTGAGTTTCCTATCGAAGAAGGGCGGACGGCGCCCTCACATCTAGGCTGACAAATACAAGGTTCAGACAGGCGCGCAGCTACGTGACGCACGGCGTGTAGGTTTGTCAAGGAGCGGATAACAGGCTGGGGGAGCATGGTGCGTTCAAGTGCAAATGTAAAACTCGACATCATCACGTGGGGAATCGTTAATGAATGTCAAAACCGCGAGCCCTACAAAGAAAATGTAATATTAATCAAAAATACGACTGATGATTAGCAGAGCAACCTATGCGCTGACCAAGTGATGAACAAAGGAATAAAATGAAAATAAAATAAAATAAATAATATAAAATAAATCGAGTTCAAACTACAATACAAAATGAAAGTATCAAGGCAATGCAAGCCACAAATACATACGAGTAAAATTAAAAAGAAAAATCAACACCCAGGTCAATTTTTTACAATCTAAAACTCATTCTTTCTGCTCATCCCTTGGGTTTGGTCTTTTTTAATGCTGGAATGACAAATGGGTGAGTGCTAATTGGCTTTAAAAAAGGAGTCCCCTGACATTTGCATGTGATAGGTGTTGATAATGGAGCTTTATGTAAATATATTCTTGAGAATGTTCTTGTTTTTTATATTTCTTAAATAATGTGAAAGGAGCTTATGTTGAATCCAGGTCATTAGAAATGAACTGAAACGACACTGTTTATAAACATAAAATGATTCAGTTTTAAATGAATATGTTTATATTACGAACTACTTCGCTGAGTGTATTCAACATGTGAATAATCTGGACTTTGTCTTTTCTTCTAGTAGGTAGAAGGGTGGAAAATTACTGACAGGAAAAGCATTTTGTACATTTCCAGACCATATTCTCTACAAATATAATGCAATTTACTGATTAAGCCCCAGCAATGCCCCCAGTAATCATGTCTAATTTATTAGAAACCCGCCCCCACCACCCCATCTGCCTTTGTAGAGCACATTAGTTTTCTGTCATGCTTTTTTTGATGCTGTATTGTATAGCCATATTCTTACTGTAATGACATGGATTTCCATTTTAACTCTTTAGAGTTCTTTTAAAGAGAAGGCACAGGCAAATCCAGTATCTCTTCCTGTTAAGACCCCAAACACAGTGCTGAGGTAAGGATACAAGTGAAGCTCTTACTGTACCATCTCCATGTGACACTGCAGTTCACTGCGGTCGGCTTTTCACAACTGCTTTAGAGCCATAAGACAAATGCAAACAGTTGCATCTGTAACTTGCCTTACATCACGTAAAGAAACCTCATAGACTAAATTTTCTTTTTTTCATAATGACAAAATCTTGCTTGGCGACTAAAAATTATTTATTTTCATCAGAGACTCTCAAATATTACTGGCCTTCATTTGAGCTAAAAGAAATCTCGCTGAGATGCAGATCTGCAGACATTTAACACTTTTAAAGTCTCTTGTAGTTCTTGACTTTCTGTTACTTGTGACCTCATGGTTCTCAGCAAAGTATCCATTATGTACTCGTCTGAGGTTAGCCGTCATTTAGGTCTCATGTTAAGCCTTTAAGTGCAAAAAAATAAATAAATAAACAAAAATGCATACATTATATTGCTCACATAAAGGCTACTGCACACACACTTTACAGGCAAATTGGTTTTTGGTTGAAGCTTTGACCACTAGGATCCATTACTTGTGCATTACGTGGTGAGTGTCAGATGATTGATCAATACAGTTTAGTGTCCGAGGTAATTTGAGCGAGGCAGAAAAGTCGCTGCTCGAGAAGCCTTCAGTCGCACTGAAGATCCCTGGAAGACAGAGGAGGTTCTACAGATGGCGGTAAGAAAGACAAAATGCTCCATATACAAAACAGATCTTACTTTAAACATTATCCTACAAGATCAGGATACAAATATGTTGTTATTAATGCATGCTTATAGTGTATTTAATGAAGAAAAATCACACAGATGGACGATTAACTTCTTTGTGTGGCAAGACAAAAGAACGGAAACTGATTGAAATTGTTTGTCTCAGGCCACAAAGGACGCTGTGTCAGACCTGGAGAGCAGCATGATCACTATTATCCGAACTTTCCACCAATACTCCGGTCATAAGTGCAATCTGAAGAAAGCAGACCTTAAAGAACTTATCAACAATGAGATGAATAATTTCATACTGGTAAGATATCTTCTGCAAAGTGGGTGTGTTTATGACACGTAATTAGAACAACAATAATGAGCATGTATCAGTTTGGTGGCGCACAGCTGAGTGTGTATTTAAATAAGAAAAAAAATGCACAGGATTTCACACGCATTGTTGATGAATTTTAAATTCATACAAGCAAATCATGTCCAACTAACTAACGTTGCTTGGGGCTATAGACTGTTTATTTGCTTCCTTTTTGAGCGTTGACACGCTGCACAGCTGAGTCTCAGAGATGTTAAAAATATACTGTATGAGAAAAAAATAACAATTTCCCTTCTATTCCAGTGTAATTAAGATTTAAGCCTAGTAGAGTTAGCAGTGATGCTGCAGAGTTATTAGTGTTATTAAATATACTGTCCATTTACTGCTAATGATGAACTTTAATGCAATTTTCCTGCTGAACAGAAAATCAAGGAGAATGACACTCTGGATAAGCTCTTCGCCGACCTCGACCAGAACGGGGATCTGGAGATTGACTTCAAAGAGTTCATTGCCCTCATCGCCATGGTCACCTCAGCTTGCAATGAACTGTTCATTCCAAAGCAACAAAAGAATTAATTTGCATGCACATTAATTAGTCATTTAAAGAGAGTATGTGTGGTTTTCTTTTTTAGGAGACTGGGAGACTGTTATCAGCCATGCATCGCAGTTTGATACTTTTATTTAGTATGTTTGCTGAATACACTCACCAGTCATTTTATTAGGTACACCTGTTTAGGTGCTCATTAACACAAATACCACACAACCAACTATTATGAAAATGAGAGAATATCCAGTAAGCGGCAGCTCTGTGGGTGAAAATACCTCGTTGAACTCAGAGGATAATGGCCAGACTGAATCGAGCCGATAGGAAGGCAGCAGTAACTCCCTCTTTACAACCAAAGCATAGCATCTCTGAAGGCACAAAATTAAACCTCGAACCTTGAGGCAGATCAACTACAGCAGCAGAAGACTTCTCCTGTCAGCTGAAGCCACAACATGCACAGGCTTGCCAGACCTGGACAACGGAAAACTGAAAAATGTTGCCTGATCCGATGAGTGTAGATTTCCTCTGTGACATTTGGATGGTAGAGTCCGAATGTGATGTAAGCAAAATGAATTTTTGGATCTAGTAGTTCAGGCTGGTGGTGGTGAAATAGTGTGGGGGATATTTTTTGGCACAGTTTTGGCTATTTAGTACCATTTGGGTTTAAACCTACCAAGTCTATTGTTGCAAACCCTGTCCATCCCTTTATGACTACACTGTACCCATCTCCTGATGGTAAATGGACTGATTCTTATATAGCGCTTTTCCACTCTGCCGGCGTACTCTATACAACATTCTCATTCACACAATCACACACATTCATACAAGCACTTTTCTCTATACTTTTTAGTGCTTTCTAATTAACATTCATACACATTCACTGCATCGGAGAGCAACTTGGGGTTAGTATCTTGCCCAAGGATATTTGCAGACTAGGGGAGCCAGGGATCGAACCACTAACCTTCCAATCAGTAGCTGACCTGCTCTACCACCTGAGCTACAGCCACCTCGTGATGGCTGCTTGCAGGAGGAAACATGTCATAAAGCTCAGATTGTCTCTGGAACATGAGTTCAGTGTCCTCAAAAGTCCTTCTGAGTCACCAGACCTCAATCCACCTGGGATGTGGTAGAACACAAAATTTGCATCATGGATGTGCAGCCAACAAATCTGCATCAACTGTGTGACGGGATCATGTCAATATCTCTGTTTCCAGCACCTTGTTGAATCTGTTTCACAAAGAATTAATGTAGAAATGAAGGCAAAAGAGGGTCCAAACAGGCACTACCAATGTATACCTAATAAAATGGCTTGTGAGTTTCTAATATAGCATGTGTGGAATATGTATTTGAGAAAAATAAATAAATATATAAATGTATGATACTTCCACATATTTGCCTGTCATTACAAACATTTATGTTCATCTGACAGAAATGATAAACCACAGCAGTACTGAGACCCAATTAACAGATGCTGCTTTACAACATGTCATATCTGACTGAACATCACTTTGAAACGACTGCTCTGAAGGATGGACGTCTCATCTTGGTTATTTTGAATTTTATTTTTTACTCCTCTCTCCTCTTGTGAGAAAAGGAGTCAAAAAGGTGAGGAAAGGAAACAAGGATGCATAAACTGAGAAATGAGAAGGCAGGCCAAGCTGACTAATGCCATCTTTTAGAAAGACAAATAACAGACGTGTGTGGACATGTAATGCAGTCAAGATAAGAAAAATAACACCTATACTACTTGTTGAGTGTTTCAACTGCAGCTGCTCTAAACTGCTGAAAGCTTTTTCTTTTGTACGGTGTAGATTGACTCCTACTGAACTGGCTGTTTGGATATCAAACAAACAGCGACCCCTTGTGGCCCAAATAGTTTTAAATGAGTTTATTTTAACCAAGTTGCACACCAGTTGTAGGACGTTTTTCACAACTCTCTCAGACAGATGCAAGATTTCAGAATCACGTTAATGATGGATTATTGTCCATGCGGAGATTCATCGCCTCAGATGGGTTTCCATAAACTCCAGGATCCTCTTCCAGGAATCTTCTTGAGCAGCAGCATGGGGTGCGGGGTGACCTCCCCACAGTGTGAGTACTGCAGGGAAAAATAAAACCGCACATTTACAATTATGTATGGTATCCTTAATAAAATTAAATGAGGGGAAAACAATAGCTCACATTTCTCTGGTTTGGCCCTCCATAGAGAGATTCTTGCATACGGTGTGTAGGGTGGCTCGATCAGGTGACCAGCGCCGGGATATGACAAACGGGTAAACAGCTGGGATTTACCTGCAGACCTCAGGGCCGCCTCAATCTGATGACCAGTGATCAGAGTAAACAATGAAACAGTGCAGTCAGTCCACACAGACAATACAATACACATTCAGGTGGCTAGAAATGACTGTTGTATTCTTATTAGGAGTGCTTCAATAAATTTTAATAGACATCAAGAGTCTCCAAATAATATATACAGGACAACATAACATTTAATTATATATACACACAGATTATATTTCAAGTAAAATAAGTTAATTTACCACATCTGCAGTCTCTGTGCTTGCAGCACACAGATCGTCTTCACCCACTATGAACATGAGAGGACAGGTGATGTTCTCCACCTACAAAAAAGAAAGAAAAAATAAAAAAAATCAATAATACAGAGCAGAGATTACTGAGCTCTATACACGCGTGCTTCTGTGTGACGGGCAGAGAGGAACCTTCTGTTTGCTCCCAGGGGGCAGATTATCCGGCAGAGAGACCTTTCTGAAACTCACATGGCCTCGATCGTCTAAATCCCAATATTTCCGGTCACTTAAAGAGCAGAAGAGGACAGTTGTACTGTTTGTTATCAGTTACTCATGAAATTGTTAAAAACCACCAATTACTATAAAGTTAGCCCTGGAGTAGACC
This sequence comes from Benitochromis conjunctus, assembly GCA_015052645.1. Lineage (NCBI taxonomy): Eukaryota > Metazoa > Chordata > Actinopteri > Cichliformes > Cichlidae > Benitochromis > Benitochromis conjunctus. The sequence continues at coordinate 11,030 of VOQK01043698.1, forward strand.
GACAACCCTGAACTAGATAAATGTCCAGGTTAGTTACGTTTTTAGACAACGACATATTTTCGTAATGTATACCACCACACTGGATTTCAAAGACTCAAAATATGATTGAAGTTAAGACTTTCAAATTGAATTCATTGAATTTTATGAGTGTATTCCATTAACTGTTGAAAAATCAAGACAAATTTATGAGAGCGGTAGCAAAAACTTTAGAAGAGCTAAACTGCATGATTACAGAATTATTTCCATGGTTAACCACCTCAGTAGTCAGTCACCAGCCATTACCTTTCAAACGTTTTGGTCTTGCCATCTTCATCAAAGAGCGGGCTTCCTATTGGCCCGTTAATACAAACCAGACATGATGGCTGGAAAGGGGAACAAATAGATGCTAACATCATTCATAATCACCCATTTAACAGATTTTTATTTTTCATATGCAAAGAACAATGTGACCATCATACTGCAGATTTAAAAACAGGCGAGTTTGGGACGCACTTTAACACCAATACTAGTGCCGATGCGAAGAGTCACACAGACTCCAAAGGAGAGGCCAATGACCCCAATTCTGTCTGCATCGACCTGACAGTGATCTTGAAGCAACTGGAAGGCTGACTGACCAAACAAAATAAATAGGGACATTTTAAGAGAGTGACAAAAACATTACAACAAATACAAAGCTGTTAGGTTAAATCCAGTGCTTATACATTGAAACACTGACAAAGTTATCCTACTTTGAAATACGAATCGCCAACACTGATTCTGTCTGGTGGTCCAGGTAAGTCTTTGTGCCCCATGTAAGCAAGAGAAAGACTCGCAAAACCCCTGGAGGCAAAAAGTGCAGAGCGGTACTCCAACAGCCCTCCGCCCATTCCCCACAGATCCAGCATAGCAGGAAAGGGGCCTGGGCCTGCAGGAAATCAGTATGTGAAGTTCAGTGACTGCTGACTAAGGCATGAATGATAATGTGCCATTTCTGTGAACACTCACCAGGGGGTAAGAATAGTGTTCCTATGATTTTGTTTTGACGGGTCTCTATTCTCCTCACTCCTGGCGCCATGTACCAGCGCTCAATGGTTACAGCTGCCAGCTCAGTGCTCTGCCCCTCACTGGGGGAAGTGTGACCCTCCAGTAAGGTGATATTCACTATGTATGGGGTCTCCACGTTTCTTTTCCTAAGCCTGCAATCAACAATCAGAAGATTCTCACTTTAAACATTTACACAAAGATGAGCGGTCAGTGATACCAGAAAAGTAGAATGAATGAGAGAATCCTCTGGTTGTATTTAAGTGTGTAAGATAACAGGCAGCTGGTTTTGAAACCACAAACTTTATTTTCTCAAGCTCTTCACCACCTGCCTCAAGCCTTCTCTGCTTCCGAGTGCAGGCTCCAAAGCCCAGAAGAGCCCCATCGGCTCACAGCCTACATAAGAACCTCCAAGTGAATGATCGCTGCTCACTATTCAGGTAAGGGAGAGGGGGGGGGAGAGGGGGAAAAAAAAAAAAAAAGGGACAGACAAAAATTAAATGAAACACTGTCTGCAATAAAGCCTGATTAATGTCTCTTCACACAATCTTTATTGATTCCCTGTTAAAAAAAGGGAGTTTTTCCTTCCCACTGTTGCCAAGTGCTTGCTCAGATTGGGTCAGCTGATTGTTGAGGTTTCTTTCTACAATATAAAGTGCCTTGAAGCTACTGTTGGATAAGAAATGTCGCACACAATAAATAAAATTGAATTGAATTAATATAATATGACTGCCACAGGATCTCTAAACAGTAAATACATTAAATATTAACCTGTGACTTTTATCAATAATTACTTGTAGCTTGCAAATTAAAATAACAAATTTAATTTCAGCACGTTTGTTTTTTGTTGCATTTTGTTTTTAAAATGCAATAAAAATGTCAAACACTGTCATTGACATAGTGAGCATCTCAACATTATTGCTCTGCTTTAAATGTCACACGTGCCAGCTGCTTTTAATTCATCTGCACATCTATATATTACAGAAACTGTCTACAATGTCACCCAACAGACTTAAGACTTATTTCACTCACAGTTGATGCTGCCGCTCGCATTTGTTGTATAATGAGCAAACGCCTCCCACAGATCGCCCTCCTCACTGCGCATTTGTGCGCACACTGTGACGGGATAATTTTGAGACAGGAAACTCCCTTTAATGCTGATCTGTTCATCTATGAGCGCACGAACAGGAGCGGCTGTCAGCAAAGGGCTTTGTCTGAAGCTGCTCTTCCTGCGAACTTCACCTATTTAAAAAAAACAAAAAACAAAACAACAACAAAAAATAAGCAAAAACACAAACAAACAACCCCCCCCCCACAAAAAAAAAAAAAAAAAAAAAAAAAAAAAAAAACAAAAAACACAAAAACA
>VOQK01043705.1:2736-14629 GCA_015052645.1 Benitochromis conjunctus
ACTTTGACAACATACTGTGCAGATAATATTTGGCACATATGCATGCACAACACTGATCCACTGATTAAATGATGAATGCAGGACACAGCACCTGGAATACAAACAGAATCACAAAATGTGGAGATATTGAAATGGCTATTGCTCTTTAAAAAAACTAATAAGGTAACCGTGGCACACATTCATGTGCAATCAGAATAAATGTCATATTTATATCGCAAATAATGCTGCTGAAGATCTCAATGTGAAACTTCCTGCAAACATTCAGCATGGACTTCCTCACACAACCACTAGAGGTCACTTAACATCGGAAAGAAACTGTAGGTCTTCGTAAAGTGTTTGCACTGACGTCTTCTTGTCTGTAATCTAAAGCCACTAAATGGATTTAACAAAATTGCAATAGCATCATCATGAAAATTATAAAGTTTGGGAAGTTGTAAATCTATGTGAAAATTAGAAGTATGAGTAATTTACTATATTAATTTTTTATGATATGCTATTTTCTTATGTTATGCTGATACTGTGTGTATCTGTGGTCATATATGGGTGTGATCTGCCCAGCAACCACTTCTGAGCTGTAGGTTTAAAGCAATCCACTTCCCACACATGCATGTAGAGTAAGTTATGGCAGTTTATTAATAGGAACAAACAGAATAACAGAATCATCATTTAGGTTTAACCGTTGTGTTTCAGTGTTTACCAAAAGAAATATTTTGTGATTTATTAGCATTTCAACCACAGACTCCTCATCTTTGGCTCATTTGAAAAGAACATATAAAATAAAATAAAGTGTTTTCCATTACTTCTTATTGTAACATATGTTATGAGCCTGGCCATCAGTCAAGAATGCACAAACTGAGGGGTGCACGAAAGCATTCATCAGGCCACCAGTGTGCAGTTTTTGTCGCTCTGCATGCTGCAGTCAGGTGTCCGAGGGCACGCTTGTTTCTGTGGTTTTCCTGTGAGCCTGCTGCTCACTAGACGGTCTACATAATGGTTATGATTTGTCAACTCTATTATCTCAAACTGTTGAAATGCACCAGGCATAGGTTAAAGTTGAACTTGAAATTTAAAGAATAATCATTGAAAATGTCTACAAAAAGACAGCTAGAAGAGAAAAGAGTGATATGTAGATGTCACATTCATCCTCAGACTCACACTCTGGTCTCTGGTTTATGATATTTCTAGCTCTGCAGCACTTACAGTGCAATTCTGTTCAACACAGTAATTTTTCTGGACTTATGGCATATCAGTACAGTGCAAAGGACAACATGTGAAGCTGTCCAGAATTTAAAAAAGGATATCTTATCACAACTAAGAGTCACTTGTAATATTATGAAGTACAGATTTCTGTGTCAAAACAAGTGGATTGAATTAAAATCTAAAGGAGCCGTGTGTGTTTGGCTTTTAATGTAAATAAAACACAAATCTGACAAATGAAATTAACGGGCTTTTTTTGATGTGGAGGAATAGCGGCTCTACTCTGAGCCCCTCCCAAATGGCCAAAGTTCTCACCCTATCTTTAAGGGAGAGAGGCCAGCCACCCTTTAGAGAAAGCTCATTCCCCCCACTTGTATCTGTGGTCTCATTTTTTGGGGTGACTATCCAGAGCTCTTGACCATAGATGAGGGTAGGTACGTAGATCAACTGCTAAACTGAGAGCTTTGCCATGGGAATGCTTTTCTGTTCTTTACTTCACTACCATTTTCCCACACGTCAATCTCAATACTGACATCATTACTCTAGTCCAGTTATCTTCTTTCTCACCTTCTTTGAGCCCGTTCTGCTATGATGGGTTATTGGAGTCTAATCACCAAAAACATTATTAATATCTCTATCTCAATAAATCCTGTTCAGTTCTTCCAAGTGATCTCTCATTATCGAAGTTACTAAAGAATTCAAATTTAAAAAGTTCAAAAATTATAACACATAAAATAGTTATTTGTAAAGTGGCATTAGATCATAAACATAAAATTCATATATTCTCCCAACATATAATATATTACCAACCTAAATCACTAAATTATCCTAAAATTACCATCCTGGGTAAACCCGATTCTAAGATTGCTGTATGCTGTCTTCTAGAAAGCACTGTTAACCTCTAAGCCAACACTTTCTTTAGATAAAGAGGAGACGGGTTATACTTACACCTACATGAGATGAGAAATTCCCCCCAAATCCTTTGCAAACAAAAAAGATAAATAAAAAAATAAAAAATGTTGACATAGAAAAATATGTTTTTTTTCCAGATTGATCCGGGGTTGACTTATCTGGGCTATCCAGCTTATCCGGGGTTGGATTGCAGGATACCCAACCCCGTGAAGAAAATGGATGGATCTTAATATGTTGGAGACTGTTGTTTCTCCCTTCTAATGTCTTGAACAATGTCCCTATATCAGAGGGTAACAGGATGAGCGTCTGCTGACAGTTTATCTGGGCCTTCCAGGGAATGGCTGCTGTCCCGTGTGCTCACCCTGTCTCAGTTCCATCTACCTCCGTCTGCATTTGCATCTCTCTCAACCTCACAAATTAAGCATCTTTGTATTTTTGATAACGCTGACTTCCTCATATTCCAAATCCTTTGAGCTGCTTTGTATTGCTTTGATTTGCTATGATATGTTTTGTAATTATACTTTGCACTTATTTTTAAACAAAGGCCAAGGAAAATATTAGAAGATGACATCTGTTTGGGATGAGATGCTTGTGCATAAATATCTTACTAAAGTACAACATTTTTTCCTCAACAGTGAAGTTTGCATACTGAGGCTTGTGGTGGTATGTCCGCCGACACAAAAGATAACAAAAAACTGATGGAAATCTAAAAAATAACAATAATAATTTTAGAGAGCAACTTAAAGGATTCCAAGGACTACAGTATCTAAATCAACAATTAAAACGAGACAAAGGAACTACAATCTATAAAGACATTCAAGAGACCAATGGTATGAAAAGATTGACATTATTTATTTTAAAAAAAATTGTTTCACATAACAAGCACTGTAATGTGTACAAATCCGACAAAATCATCAAAATGTATCACTGCAACCTCTTTTTCTGGATACTTTTACTTCTAAAATGTTTTTTTACATTCGACTATCACCAAAACTAAAATGTAAGGAAAATATAAAGAACAACTAAAACTAAAAAGTAAAATTCAATAATGACTAACTCTGTGGAGTTACAAATAAATAAAACAAAGTACGTATATCATTTCGGTGAAGGACACGGTTTTCTCCGTCTTGAATCCGTCTAATGATTTTTATGTCCATTTTGAGCCTGGAACCAGACTTGTGTTAAACACAAATCTTCATCCTAAGAAACAATTTGACATTTAGAATCATAACTTCTTCTTATATTAAGTAATTACTTAAATGAATACTGCAATCATTAGAACGATATGTAATTTAAAAAAAGGATGTTCTGTTTGAATGTCATGTACCATTAAAGAAGTACTGACACGTGATTTGTGTTGTTTGTGTTATCAGTGTTGTGAGTAATGTATTACAAACTGATACGCTATTATTTGAGAATAACAGGTGAGAATTGATACGAATTTAGCAATTCCGATTCCATTTTTGACATCACTTATCAATTTTATTCCTTATTGATAACAACCCAATTCTCATTGGCTCCGCTTCGAGAGTCAGCACCATCACTAAGCAACATATCAAAGAAATTACATTTGTGCAAATTAATTCATGTTGTGTGGACTAATGTTTGTGAATATTGCAGGTATTTGCCCTCTTTGTTGTGATCAGTGTTGGGGGTCATTCCTCAAATGAAATAGTGTATCCCACATATTACACAGAACACTTTTCTTAAAAGTAATGCAGTTTGTTACTTAATTGCATTACTACTTAATTACATTACAGTGCATTACTCCCAGGAGAAATTAATTACGTTATTTTCACATTTCTCCAGTCATCATTTAACAATATAAACCGATTGGCTACAGCCTCATACACCAACACAAATTCTTGTGCTAATGAGGACACACAATTGATCCTTCTCTTAGTTATTAGGTATGAACGCAAAGCTTACAGCACAAAGCAAAGTCGAAAACAAGCTCAAACAGCCTTTAAAGTGATTCTACTTTAGAAACATGAACAGGTAGAAATGGAGGCTTCAGCCTGACCGCTAATCACTTCCTGTCATCTGTTGAAGTTCAGGGTCTGGCTGTTGTACTGGGGTCAGCATTCATTTAGCTTTAATATCACTCTGGAATTTCGGCTATCTTAGCACTATAGGTAGCATTGGTATGCTTTCAAAGCACTGAAGTTATGTTATTTGCATAATACAGTTGTTTCTGTTCTGGACACTGTTTCCACTTCTGCTCCTGCTCTCATCCTTTTGTGCATTAAAACTAAACGTTGTGTCCATATACAGGCTGCAGACTTCGCCACTATCTTTCGATCCCGGTTCCCAGTAGTTCAGTAGTTAGGAAGTGAACAACTGAGAAGAATTGTTTCTTCTCAATTCCCAAGTATTGTAATGTAATGAATAACTGTACTATATTCAGTAATCACATGAGTCACATCAGTAAACATCCTCCCTGTGCATTTGTGGTATAATCAGCTCACGTTAGAGTGAGCTGATTGGTTGGAAGCGATAAATTGGCCAGCCACCAGATTTTTGGTCTGTTTTCTAACACTGTCAGCTTTTTGTTAAAAGTTAAGCACTTGTGTTCATCCTCATTAGGACAGAGATTATGTTAGTGTGCGGGACTGTAGCGTGAGGTTTATATTGTTAACTGCTAGCTATGTGATGCAAAAATATTGTAATGACTAGTTAAAAAAATATTTTCTCCATAATTTTGTACAGTAACTGGAGATCTTATAGTATTTGATAATAATGTGTATTACATTACTCTTTTGAGTAATGACCTCCACACAGCTGTTTATGAAAAAAAAAATCAAGTGTGGATAAGAAAATGAAGAAGAGAAAGCTTACCACAATCTGTCTCCTTTGATTGTTGCGATTTAGTCTGTGCTGAATCATTTGAGGTTCTCTTTCTGCATAAACAAAAATGCACTATCACACTGGAGCATTCAACAGCAACAGTGCCATTAAGAATTTGCTAATTTAATGGTTGTATAGTTTTGTTGTGTGTGAAGGTGAGTCTACACAATGTACAATTAGAAAACTTTTATTCTAATAATTAAAAATATACAGTACCTGTTTTCCGACAGAACTGATAAATAAAAATAAAGGAAAAAAATGAAATGAGAATAGAAAATCCTGGTGTAAACATCATCAGCCAGGGCACAAGACCAGAACCACAGGTTCCAGTGTTGACTGCACGAGCAGTGGAGTCTGGGGAGTCAGGTCGAGGACTGGAGTCAAAGTGAGGACTGGAGTCAGGGCAAGGACTAGTGTGAGATGAATCTGCATGAAACATGTAGTGTATTAGAGCTACATTAAAGTATATCCTGCTTTATCATCGTTTCTACTCTATACCAACTATTATTTACAAAAGTAATACCATAATGCATATACAAACACTTCAAACAAGCAATTAAAATTATAAACACATCAGGAAACATCTTTTACAGCAAGACTTCCTTTTGCGAAAAATAGTTATCACACCCCTGCATTACCATTTGAAAAAAATGCAGGTTTAATAATATTAATATTATTTGCAGCTTATTATGTTCCTTTACTTATTTTACTGGTTATTAAAAATGAGTATTTTTAACCAAGAAGACGATTAAAAAAATTAGCCAAAAACATGTCATGGTGTGCAGTGTGTGCAGTTAGTGTTTTAGGTCTGCCACTTCTTTTGTTCTGCACTTGTCTAGTTTCCTCAAATACAATCTACAGCAAATTAACTGAATTTGAAAGCGATTTCCTTAAGAAAATGGGAAAAAAACTATCCACCAAGACTTGACACAGGACCTGAGAAATGCAGCTGGCACTTCAGTTGATCCATGTATGGTTCACCCAGGCCAGGGCACAGCAACTTTCAACACCAAAAGAGGAATTTTAGCTCTTTCTACCAAAGAACTGAACAAATTACACAAGAATTGCACTGAAAATCAGTGACAAAAGAAAAATAAAGAATGAGGGATGGGTAAAGACTTTTGCTTATGTCAGAATTAAATACACTAGCTCTAACGCACAGATGCAATGGCTTTGTGAAACGGACTTCAGATTAATCTGACAAAGGGTGTAATCCCAACACTAGTAAGCGTTGTACGTTATTTGAATGAGAGTTCCTTCTGACATTTATGATCAACAACTAATAAAGAATTTAATTTTCACATACGCTATTGTACTTTGAGTCAGCTTTATTCTTGTGGTGGTCATTTGCCACTTAATGAGTAAACATAATTATAATTTTTATTAGGCAGTCATGATTGCATATATATTCATTACTGTGAAAGAGTTTTAGGCAGGTGTGAAAAAATGCTGTAAACAAAGAATGCTTTCAGAAATATAAATAATTGTTTATTGGCCCCAGATGTATTCTGCAGCAGGACAACAACCCCAAACATACAGCCAAAGTCAGTAAGAACCATCTTCAGCATAAAGAAGAGCAAGAAGTACTGGAAGTGATGATATGGCCCCCACAGAGCCCTGATCTCAACATCATCGAGTGCGTCTGGGATTACATGAAGAGACAGAAGGATGTGAGGAAGCTTACATCCACAGAAGATCTGTGGTTCGTTCTCCAAGATGTTTGAAACGACCCACCAGCCGAGTTCCTTTAAAAACTGCGTGCAAGTGTACCTCGAAGAACTGATGTTGTTTTGAAGACAAAGGGTGGTCACACCAAATATTGGCTCAATTTTCATTCACTGGATTTTGTTGATTGATGAACATAAATGATTAACACTTCCATTTTTTAAAGCATTCTTTGTTTACAGCATCTTTTCTCACCTGCCTAAAACTGCACTGTATATACTGTACTGTATATACTATAATAAATTGCCATCCGGTAATAGTGGTCTGTAAGTGGAGAGGTTAGTTCTGTGCTCAATCTGAAAACAACCAGAAAAGAAGCAAGGAAAGGGGAAGGAAAAAGGAAGATGTGGAAGTAACGTCCCATCTGGGTCATTTTGTGAAGTTGAAGTCAAATGTTCATACAGAAACTATTTCATTTAGATAGTAGCAACAAGTGACATGACAGTTTAGCTGAAGAACGTGCTGTTGGTTTATTTGTACATCCTAACATTATCCTAATCTTGGACATCATCACTAAAACCTCATTGAAACCTTAGCAACAGCCCCAATCTTCTCCCATTTCCAAAGTCGCTCGCTCACCTAAAACCCAACCCAAGTCCTCATACAGACATCTTTAAAATATCCCATCCGGAGACACGCGCTTTATCTTATGACAATTCCCCCATCCAAAATTGCATAAAAGACAAAACTAAATTAGGTTTTTAGAAACTGAATTGAGATGGCAATTTCCTTATGCGCTATAACCTCACCTAATTAAAAAATAATTAAGGAGAGCGCGAGTAAAAATTCATATGTGGGTGATCCATATAATTTTCTCAAACATTGTCTCTGTAATAATAATATGCGGCCTTTGGGTATATTTATTGCCCATGTACAATACTTTCCCTTAATCTAGAGGAAGTTATCAATATGCATAACATGCCCATCCCTTTCCTCCTATTGGAGCTGAGCTTCAGTCTGATCAGCTGTGCTGCTCAACTGTATCCTCCTTTAAACCTAGGACCGGCTGTTTCTCTCCACGTCTCCACAGTGCCATCCTCAGGGCTCCGCCACACTACTGTTAGTAGAGCCCAGCTTATTATGTTTCCCGTCAGATGATCCTTTATAGTTCTGAAAATATTAGTTGTCGTTATTGCTTTGAACTGACTAGTATTAATTAAAGCAGTGTACACAAAGAGGCAGGCTGTTCGACATGCTGCAAATGCAGCTGTTCTTGTTTGTCTGCCTCAGAATTTCACCAGCACTACCACATGTTTTGGTTCTGCTCAAAATGCATCCATGGGGATTTCAGTACGGCTAAGAATATTTGTGTATGCCAAGTATGCTTCTCCACTACAGCGAGAAAACACAGAGTAAACATAGCAACTTTTAAATCTGTATAGACATGTCAGACTGCAGACTCATCCTTAGAGTAAACATGGCAAATGCAGCATGAAGAAAAAAAAAAAAGCATCTTACAATCTGCAGTACATTGACAGGATTTCACTTCAGAGCCTCGCTTGTGCTTCTATAAAGAGATACTGGAACGTGAAAAACAAACTGAACCATTCATTTCCTCAGCGTTTTCATACGGGAATGCCATTTGTCCTCGTTGTTTTAATCCAGCAATTAGAATGAATGAAAAATAACTTGCTTTTCTTGTTATGACAATCTGAATCATGTATGGTAAAATGATTCCACAGCATGTGGAACTTGTAGCTGTATAGTTAACCTGCAATCATCAGACCTAGCAACCAATTTCAAAAAATCCAGTTCAAACAATTTGCAGCGAAATCACATAATACCCAGTCGATTGGAAAATCAGCATCTGAAGGGGGCTGACATGACGGGATGTTAGGAATGAAATAAAAATAAAGCATTAATACATGAAAATAGGCCGATGCTCAATTTATACAAATAGAAAACACACAGATGTAAAGTCACAAACTGAGACTATTTTATCCTGTAAGAAGTGAACATCAGTGAGTAAAGTTTATCGACCTTAACAATGACATATTGGCTTTAATTATCTAAATGCCACTATAAAAAGTTTCTATGGGTCATTAATGCATACCGAGTAAAGTTAAACTTGTGCTTTAGCCGTTTTACACTGTCACTGTGAGGCCTGAAGGAAGGACATAAATGTGCACAGACATAATAATCATGTAAAACAAAAGACAAAGATCAGAAAAAACCTCGCTGAGAAGTTATCCTGACCCAAATAATGGCCTTTTATAGCTGAGTGTAAAATTAAACGTCTCAAAGGACAAAAAACAAATAAATAGAAATAATCGGAATTTCTTTTAATTAAAACTTTTAATTGGACATTCTCTATCAAAACAAGCCCAGTGTCTAAGCGCAAAATCAATACAAAGTCAGTATTGAGACTGGCGATATTTCATCAGTGCAGACATCTTGTCTCCTGACAACGTCTCTCACTATCATAGCGGGGTAAGTTAATGCATTTATGTGCTGTTGAGTGATTGATATTGTAGAACCAATGCTGGTGAACAGAGGAATTGAACATATTCCTACTGACATTAATGAAATATTATATTTATCTCCCCACATATGCATTACCGGCAATCGTTCGGTGCTCTGAACGGTCAGTGGAAGCTCATGAATTTGTCTTGCCAGCTCAGCTGATAATCAAGCCTTGGGTTCAGCATTCTGCCAACCTGTCTGCGAGGCTGGGAGTGGGATTTTTCAGTATACACCAGTGAGTGACGGCAAATGTATTTCTGCGTCTTTTGCATGTTTGACCTTCCCATTAATAGTTGTATTCAAATCTGCCATGTTATTTATACATTTATGTATCCCTTAGAAAATGCCTGTTAAATAAATTTAAAGACAAGAAACTGTCACAGACCGTATGGAGCATGAGTGGAGGACCCAAAATGCAGACACAGGAAGGAGACGGAAACAGGATTCAAACTAAAAGCGAGCCGTTTAATTGTGGCTAGTAAACAATACAAAATAAAGCAAGGTGAACTGGGCGACAAACTAAACTAAAACCTATGCTGGGAAAAACTAGATTACTAACAAGCAGAGAAGCGACTGCGAAACAGCGACGACTACTATGATACTAAGAAACTAAAGGTACATGACTAGACGAGAAAAACAGACATCCTGACTGAACGACAACACACAAACTAAATATACACAGGAGGTGATCAGGGGAAGTGGAAACACATGGGGACACAGCTGACACAAATTAACATAAGGACACCACAGGGAAAGTGAAACTAAAACACAGTGAACATAGAGAGAAAAGACCTCTTCAAAATAAAACAGGAAACATAACGGGACACAGACATGACACAAGTTTGACAACATAGAAAACGTGGACATGAAACATGACAGATTATTGCACACAGACTCAATATGACGAACTGACAAGGGAGACTTAAACACCGGCATACTGAAAGTAAAACACCGAGGACAAGACAGACCATATAACACAGGGAACAGGAACAGACTCATAACTAAGAATACACAGAAAAACCTAAACTAGACTCAAACTCAAAATGCTGGGTCACAGACCCAGCCCCTGACAGAAACAGGGGGAAAAAGGAAGCAATGTCCTTGACTTTCTTTATATGGTACTGAATTGTGATAAGTTAGCTAAAAGTATAACTGTTTGACTATATGAGTGCATACAGGGTGCTGTACAGACTGTGCAGATATCTTTATTTGCACAAATTCAAACATGGCAAAATAACTCCCTGTAGTAAATTCTGTATCTAAAAAGTCATGCTCAATTTTAAAATGCAATAAAGGAGAAGTAGTTAACTGGACAAACAACTGGGATCAATGACTACCTGTAAGACGGGCACATTTACAGTTCACTTACACCAAATGTGCACGCTGTTGCTCAAAAGTACTGGCTGTCATCAATCAGATACTGAGACACGAGCACATGAGACCATGATCATCTTTCCCAGAGAAATATTAGCAGTTTTACCGCTTCACTGGGTTATCAGTATATAGCATCTTTACAGCAATATTTTAAAGTGCTTCTCTTTTACAAGCAGGTTGTTATACTGAACATTTAGACCTTATTCTCCTCTGGATTCCTTGATGGTTCATAACATGGCCGCTGTAATACTCACAAAACTGTAAGCCACTGTGTGTACTGTCTGTTATTCTACTTATTTCTTTCACTTTCTCCATCTTCCTGCCTTTGTTCCCGTCTTTCTGCTCCTCCTCTCGTCTCTTTTGCAGCTCTTTCCCTCCAGCTCCCCACTGACAGCTGGATTACCATGTATCAATGCAGTGCCAGAAACTGGCTGCCAGACAAAATCATGTTTTGTCTCATCCTTGGCTACTGCGATGTGATGAGGGCCAACAGCATATGACATTGGGAACAAGAGAAGGAAAGGTAGTTGTGACCAGAGACAAACCCAAAAGGAGGTTCACATTTTTTTTTTTTAATGTATCCATGCATTATCTAAATATAGATGTATTATATTATATATACATATATTTATGCAATCATGTGAACCATGTGTATTTGTGCATATAAATATGGTTTCCCTCTGAAAAGTTGATGACGGAAGATATTTAGGTACAAATTACTGAGGACAGGCATTTACTGAGTGCAAAGTGTGACCAGTGTGTGCAGATGCACGTTTACAGTACGTTATTGTCCACACATACATGTCTGTGATGTCTATATGCGCTAGTGTGTGATGTCTGTTTGAAGTTTATAAATGGTTATTGTCCCAGAGACCATCGTGAAATTGCAGCGCGATGAGAGCGATTCTCACTGCCTTGCAGGCTGAATATTGGATTTTCCAAAAAGTCAATAAAGGGCTTGATCATTAAAGTGAATAAATATTCTCTCCCCTCAAAGCTATTTCAAGACTTGCACTTTCCTATCACTACTGTGGCTCTTTTATTATTTACAGTATTGTGCTGACACACACACATTCTGACTGCATGTAGTGTCTTATATGAAACCGAAAGAGGTGCGCGCGGCGAAAGTTGCCAATAATACAGAGACAGCTCCATTAAAATGGATTACGTTTTCCACCATTCTCACTCTTCCACTGCACTCCCCAAAAATAATGTATAAGATTTCTGTCGTGGCTTTTTGCAATAGATTGGCTTTTTGTATAATATCTGTTTCCGAAGAAGTGGGAGAGGTTGTTTTGGAGCCTTTGGTAGATTTGGAGAAAGCAATTTGCTGAGAAGGTAAAAAAAAAAAAAAAAAAAAAAATCAAGAAGTAAT
>VOQK01043707.1:17171-31829 GCA_015052645.1 Benitochromis conjunctus
TGCTGCTCCACTCTGTCCCTGTACTCACGTTTGGCTGATTTAATTGTCTTCCAGAGTTGGTCATTTGCGTGTTTGTAGTCCGATGTGTAAAAACAGTGTTCCGTGCCACCAGTGCGTGCAAACATCACAGTTAATGCATGGTTTTTGATTTGAGCAGACTGTTCTGGATGGGACGACATCTTCCACGCATTTTCGGATAAATCCGCAGACTGAGTCTGTGTACTCATATGTACTGATCGAGTCATATGTACAAGCGTCATCTTTCCAGCTTTTGATAGTCCATTGCTGTTATCTTGGTACACTATCAGCTGCTGATCACTAAATAGAGTATTCTATTTGCAGCATGCAAAAACGGTGGGCTACCTGTACACAAACAGACAACAGACAAAAAGGCCAGATGATTCACTCAGCTCAAAAATAGGGGTCTATTAATATATATAGGTTATTAATACTCACTCTAGTTTTTATTAATAATTAAACGTACATTAATTTAATTAATTAATTAATTTAGTGACTACCTCTTTAGTGTGTGTGCATGCATGTGTGTGCGAGTGTGTGTTAGTGACTAACCAGTTAACCAAGAGAACTATTAAATAAGGAGAAAACCGCCCTCTGTGTTTCTGACGGCCCTCTTTAATGACGCATCAGTAGCATCTCGATGATGCTTTGCAGCTGCAAAATTCATACATTTAAAAAGCCTTACTGTAGGAGTGAGGAGTGAGTGTATAAGTCAAAATTTAGAGTTGTGGTCAGAAGTTTACATGCAATCATCATGGAAATGAATTTCATGGTAATTTGAGGTTTTTAATGGTTTCTTTGAATTGTTCTTTTCCCAGGGTGGAATGATTGCACAGAATGAATCTTTAAAGAGTTTTAAAATACAAGAAGTAAGTACAAAAGTTTAATTTATTTAGGATTTTCTCTAATCCACACAGGCTCGAAAGTATACATACACACCCCCACTAATTAAACAGTTGCACCTCAACCAGACACTTTTGGTAGTCATCAACAAGTTTGTGGAATAATTCTGGGTCTTCTTCCAGACCTTGGCTCTTCCAGAAGCTCCAACGTCAACCCTATTTAAATTTGAAGGCTATGTTTAAAAGCTGGGTTGATACCACAAAACACAGCAATTTAAGTGAACTCCATAAATTCTGTCAAGAATATAGAATTAAAATGATGCTATAACCATCTTATCAAGGTGCAACTTGCAAAGGAATGTTTAACCAAATATTAGTGAGAGTTTATGAATATATTTGAGCATAAATACTTTTAACTCTGAAGAAAGCCCCCAAATTACTGTGACATCCATCCCCATGATGAGTGTATGTAAACTGACCACATCTGTATTTTTTTGTAATGAATAAAGGTATAGTGTATCAATTTTAATGGGCCTTACATGTTTGGGATCACTTATAACATAAAATAAGTCACCTAAGTTACTACTGCTGCTGCATGAAAGCTGCAATAAACTCAGAGGAAAGACTTCTACAAATAGTTCTAAACAACAAATACTTCAGCTCCTGTTCATGTTCTGGTGAAGTGCTTTTATTTTATCTATTTAAACAGAAATTGTGTAGCAAATTGAGGAGGGGAGGACCATGACGTGATGTGTTATAGAATCTGAGCTTCAGTTTTCTCTCTTTTTTTTGTCCTGCATGGACAAAATCCACCACATACTCCCGAAAGGCAGCCGAGCCACGTTACAAGGCAACAGAAATATTCACACTGAACAAAAAAGGAATCAAAAACAGCATAATGCTACAAGGCTTACAACAGAGAGTGAACTCCTACCTTCCACATTCACGCTGATGCCCTCAAACATTGATGAGTCTTCAACAGCTATACTGTCAAGCCTTGATGTGCCAACATCTGCCAGCACATCTGCCCTTGCATACTGCAGTGGAAAGCAAATTCACAAGGCCCACAAATTTTCACAGCTGATGAGCAGGAAGTGGCAGAGGAGGCTGTCTATTGAGGAAGAGGAGAGATCATCCTTTTCTGCATTTACTCAAAGGGACAGACACCACATCAACATCTATGGTTAGTAATCAACTGTGAAACACATCAGTGCTTAAAAATATATATTTCACATCCATAACATCTATTCATGTTCATTGACTTGGTTTCTTTAAAGTGACAGTACAATCTTGACCCCAACCTCTTGCTAAGAGGTTATTGTATAAAGTCCATGGATCCGATTTTTCACAGGCCACCTTGATTACATTTCATATTCAAATAAAGTAAAAGCAAAAAGAAAAAGATATGCATATAGTGACCCAAAGTCGTCAAAAGACCTGCTGAGCTGCAACAAGTGCACAGAGCACTGGTGTTTGAGAGCTGTGGGACAGGAAAAGGGACATTTGCAGATTATGGATTCAGTTATGAAGAATGCATTTAAAAAGTTCATAAGGAAAAATTATTTTCATTTTTTAAAAGCCCTTTTCCGCTTCTGTAATTGTGCTCGTTTGCATACTCGTTTGCATTTCCTCTTACTGTATACTTAAAACTGTAGCCTATATAAATACAGTTAATGGTGTTTACTGCTATTACATTTCATTATAGAGAAACTTGAGTGATTCATGTTTCTAATCAATTCACAAATGGAATACAGTAACAGCATATTCCTGTGTCCCACTAATCAAACTTGTAAGCATTTAGTAATTGTCCATGACTTATCGTGTAATTTCATAATATTTGCCATTTAATTCTTCTGACTTTAAGTCGACATTTTCAGGACATAAAAATACAAAAATTAACAAATGGCAATTTTTAAAAGAAAGGTGTTTTCCACGAAGGAGAGGCTTTTAGGCTTCATACTATTTAATATGAGATTTGCTTGGTCAATGTGAGAGCATAAGAAAGAGTGTCAAACCATGAGTGCAAGCCTGCTTTAGAGGTACTGGGTCAATTTTCTTAGCTAGCTGCTCATATCCAGTTCTAGTGTTCGTGCTAGGCTAAGCTAACCACCAGCAGTAGTTACCTCCTAAAAGAAGCAACGAAGACATGAAAGTGATGTCGCTTGAGTTATCAGCAAGTATATATATATATATATATATATATATATAGCTAATTTAAAGCACTTTGTGAATAGAAAAACTGAGATCTTCTGATAGTCATGGACCCAAACAGAGAAAAAAGAACAAAGGTGTGGCCCCATCAAACTTTCTCTAAGTCTTTCTCTAAATCTTGGGCAGATCTGGGCTCTTTCTTAAATAAACCAGATGGACTCCACAGACATTCTACACGCTCAAGGGCAAACATTTAATCTGCAACATTTTATCAGTTCATATTATATCTGATTTTTTTCCTTCTTAAGCCTGGGGACTAAATATCCTTGGATCCTTCACCTTTTAAAGCCCAGTCCGCCAACCTTGTTGTGAATATTTTAAATTTGTATTGTTATGAAATACGTGACCTATTTTTTATTTCAGAAAGACAGAACGTATGCAGCGTCTGCAGCTGGACAATCAAGGTCACACGCACAGGTTTCATGTAATGGAAAATAAAAATAAGCGAGCACACAAATAGATCATCAGTTTACAAACAACATTAAATTGCCATGTTAATGGCTGTAGACTTCACTTTTAAAAGCAAAAGAGGACTGCAGTAAAGCAGATGAAGTACTCTGAGTGTCACAAATGGCACATATTACAACACAAAAAGGATGAACCATTATTGTATTATTGCAGCACACAGTTGTTCTGTTTACCTCCATTATACTGAGGTGGTGGCAAAAATTAAAAAGAAAAATGTCTGGAAAAAATCATTTAAGCACATTTAAATGATCATTTTGATGTACAAATGTATTTGCAGGTGTTCATAATTAAAAACAGCTCAAACCGATAATGATACAAACTGTGTTGCTTTTGTAGCAGTGGTAGTTAAGGCAGAAGAACATACTTCTGTATTCAGGTCTAAATGCTGCGAGTGCAGAATCAATCAGATTCTACATTATCTAAAAATATCTTATTCTTTTTTATTATTTCATTATCTAAAAACATAAGGGTTTTTAAAAGGCACAAAATAATTTCCTCTGTTTGCCTTTGCAGCCATTTTATGTAGTTAGCAATTATATATGTGTATCTATATATAGAGAGAGACAGCTCCTATAAAACATATTTACATATTTGTAACTGATAAGATTAAATTGTAGTATCTCAACAAAAGGATTAATAACAATGCTTGTCTGTTGCCTCTGCTGCTTTAAACCCCTATTAAAACCTTATTAGGATTACAAAAAGGTCTGTATGTCTTGTTATCTGTTTTATGCTCTGGGAGAAATGCAGTGAGAACACTTTTAACCCTAACTTTAACATAAAACAGGTGCCAACAGGCGGCTGCAGAAGAAATTTCTTCATGTAGCCGCAATTTATGCATTCAGGTTGTGTGTCTACATGTGTCTCTGTAGTGTTTAAGTGGTCTAATGGGACCCAGGTGCTAATCCTAAAGCAGAGAAGAAAAAAAAACTCCTAGGCTTTATTTTATGTAACCTATTTGCTCTGTGTGAGTATACACAATATATATATACATGCATCACAATAGGTGATTACAGGGTGCTGTGTGCAAGGTGCCATTATTCCTCACCACACAAGAGAAGTTAATTGGGGAAGTATTGACTAACTGGAATTATTAACTTGTCAAAAACAAATTAGCTTGCTACACACTTATAATCAATATTTCTATATAACAGTTAATCACATTACACTTGGTAGCTCATGGTGGTAAACACACAGAGAATTATGACTCGCCTCTGCAGTTCTCCTCACAAAGCATTTACATTGATCTTTTATGTTTGCATTTAATGATTTATTTCACTATTATGCACTTTTAATGCCATTCCTCAGTCACATACATACACTTTATATAGAAGACTGGCATAGCTTCTGGGTCTGGAAACTGAAGCCAAGTGTGGAAGTACCTTGGATTATAATGGCGAGCAGCAGGTGACTCAGAAGGTCTGATTGTCATGGTTCTGGGTCATTTGGAGCCAGCATTTTGAGTTTCTTATGTTTTGGCTGGATTCTGTATTATGGGTTATGTTCTGATTCTCTTGTTGTGCTGTGTTGATTGTTATCATCCTGTGTTTTGGTTTCTGTTTTGTATTTTGAGCTCCCTCTGTTCTGTGTCCAGTTTGTCATTGTGCCTGTCGTGTGCTTCCTGTTTTACTTTGAAAGTCTGTCTCATGTGAGTGTTTCAAGTTTTGCTTCCCGTGTCTCGTTAGGTCTGATTTCTCCCAGCTGTGTCTCCCTCCTGTCTCTCATTCCCTGGTTTTGATTTATTTTGTAAGTTCAGAAACAGGCAGAATAAATGTATTTTTATTACATCTATTCTACTTCTATTCTACAGGTAATCATAATTTGTGTGTGTGTGTGATCAAGTGGTAAGTAGCAAGTTTTCAAAGAACTTAGGATCTCTGATTTTAAGTTATTATAATTTTAGATTTGGTTACACAGTGAAGAGCAGTGTAACAGAACCCAAGGCCAGTGACTGGACCAACCCAAAAACCCACCAACCGGCCAACAGGGACCGAATCACGCGTAGCAACAGGCCAGATACCCCTAAACACTCCTCACACAGATGGGGTCAAATGCCTTATCAAAGCCCACAAAACACGTGTAGCCTGGTTAGGCAAAATTCAGTGCACCCTCAAATATCCCTGAGGGAATAACAAGCTGGGCCATTGTTTCACAATCAGGACAAAACCCACAATGTTGCTACTGCATTCAAGGTACCACTAATGGGCAAACTCTAGACGGGGACCACCACCCCAGTCAGCCAATTTATAGGCCCCACATCAGATCTCCACATGATGTTGTAGAGACATATCAACCAGGATAGCCCTACAACATCCAGAGCCTTTCGGAGCTCAGGGTGAATCTCCTTGGGCATCCTGGTGTCACTTGCACTTATGGACATCTGTACGTTTAAATGTAGTGTTTGTTATAGACACACTATTATCCACACAGAAATCCAATAACAGAACACATCGCAGATTCATATCAGGCAGGCGATTCCTCCCAATCCAAAGGTGCAAGCAACCGTCTCATCCATTGGCAAAAATCACAACATTTGCTCTCATGAGTATTGTTTCCAGTGAAAGCATATATTTTAAAAGAAAACGTTAAATATTATCAGGATTTATAGTACTGTGCAAAAGTCTAGAGCCACCACTTATTTCTTCATAGGAAAATGGCCAATCCATTATTTAAACACATAAAAGTACATGGAAACACAATATATAAGGCATAAACAGAGATTGTACAATTTTAAAAAGGACATTCAAAGTTATTCTGTGGATGCTGACTGCCTTTTGTTCTGTTCTCTGTCAAGATGACCCTACACTGTTTCAGTTGTGTTGAGGTCCAGGCTCTGGATTGGCCTCCCTAGAGCTCTGAATCACAGATGTGAATCATTAGTGCCCAAGATTATGATGTGATATCAAAAGAAATAGGGAATCCACCTTTTCATTTTCATGTATCGGGGATCTGTGCTGGATGGAAAGTAATGACGCTCACAGTTAAAACCAGAATATTGAGGTAATAACTTCAGTACATAGCAACAGATTTAAAATGATATAAACCTATCACTTATAAATGGCTTTTCTGTGCTTGGTCATCTCAGCAATCAATAATAGATGAGATAGTGACACATGCAGAAAAGACTCCATTATTTATTCAGCTAAATGTTCAGGATGGGAGTTTGTGGTCATCGTGGAAGAATTACATCTACATATCTTACAGCTCCGTGAGACACAGACGAAGAATCTTACTGCTATAGTAAATCGGCATTAAGAAGAAATGTTGTCTTGTACAGAGAAGGTCAAAGTCATCCTGTAAACATAATGCAGATGCTTATAACAGATTGTGTGGCATGCCTGGTATGTGCTTAAGACAATCCCTGAGTCACTGCAAGCTGAGAAGAAAGACTTCTCCCTGAAATAAAGCAAACATCTTCCCCCGCCAGTCCTCCACAGAATACGAGTTTCCAAAATGTACCAGAGAAAATGTAGACTTGTGTTACCCTTCTGATATAAGCAATGAATACTGCAGCTTCTTTGCTAAAGTTAGATAGTGGGTATGGAAATGTTGACACTGTGTCCAAAGTCTAAATATGGGCCCTATATTTTGGGCCTGTACTTGTGATTCAGTGCAGTACCATCTCACTGTGAAAGTAAAACGATTATTAAAGTGTAAAGTGACTGAGAGGGATTTTCCACACCAGTTAATGATTACAATGTCAACACTCAAATTCATTACCCGCTCACATTTTTATCTGACCACTGACACTTTCAGTTTTCCCATATATGCACGCTGCCAGTACACGAGTTTTGCTTTACCCTTGAACTACCCGGGAATCTTTCCCACCGCGCGTCCTCTGTTTTCTCTCTCAGTACAAACAATCCCTCCCAATGAAGCAGCGCACAGAGTGGTGATCCACAAACACTCTCCTGGGATGTCAAACATGGTCGCCCGCTGATGATTCAAACTGGTTGACACAGGGAGTATTTAGAGGGATGAGCCTACTGCCGGCATGTGCAACCCATTATTTTCTCTAAGTGTCATCCACCGTTGCTGCCTCCTCCTGTTTCACATCTTACAACTGTCTTTGAAACGCAAGCCTTTCAGGGGAAACAGCCTGTTTTGTTCAGTTTTAGTGTGACATTTTTATGAGTCTGCAATTCTCAGGGGAGTAGCAGCCTCAGCTCAGTGTATTGTTCCAAAAAGTTTCTAATAGAGGTGGGTTTTCACATAGCAGAAGAGGACTAAAGACTCACTCTGTCTCTTTCTCTCTATATAACCCATAAACTCGCCATCTTTTCTCTCCATATCACTTTCCTCTATGTCCATCTCTGCTGGGTCTAATTTCCCTCCATTTCCCTCCAAACTGTGCCACTGTGGTGTGTGCGTTACAAATCACATACCACACACTCACACACACTCGCTGCTCCGCTGGGGCTCTGCCTCAATCTGACACTAGTCGCCATCTGTAAATGGTTTCAAGTCAACCCAACGGTTTAAATCAAAAACATGAAAAACTGCTGTCCTCTAAAAGAAATCTTTTAATTGATTTATTTGATGATAATCTACAAAACCTCAGACATGAAAAGCAGCAAATTTCTTTGTCAGTACAAGGACAGCTAATTAAACAGATAATGGGTTTCATCAGTAATACTTTCTTCTTCCAGCTGGGCATTTTCTTTTTTTCTCTCCCTTTTTTTTTTAATATAAGCAAGGACCGAATGAGCGTGACTATTGTCTCATGGATAAAAACTGGATTTCTCTTTGGAAGCAGCTCAGTTATCAGTTTGCACTTGCGTGATCTATTTTAATGCGATATGGCTCCGTGTTTATTATAATACTTAATGCTGCAATCTGCTTGTGAGCTGGCCCAGTCTGGCAAATACATATGCAGCTGCACTGTAAACAAACACATATGCCGACATGCACCGTGTACGCAGCCACACGCGAATAAATATCGCCGATCGCGGGCTGTTTCCATGGTTTCCCTCTTTAAAATAAAAATGGATCCCCTGATCCTGTGTTGACGCCTGAGACAGAGTTTATTTGCTTCTTTCCATGGATGCCCTTATTTTTGTTTCACAGTTAAAGATACAAAGAGGACATATACAACTGAAATGACTGATCAAACTGGGTGCCACATGTTCCTCACCATAAATGTGAAACATTTAACCTTCACCAATATTCTCCCAAAACATTCACAGATAGCAGTGGCCAAAGAAAATAAGGAATCCTGTGGTCATCAGAAGTGACTTTTTTCATTTTACACTAAATAATTGTCAACAAAATGCACAAAGTGTTCCTATCTGCAGAAACCAGAGACTAGGCTTTCACTTATTCTTCTAAGGACATTACTATTGCAGAGGGCTTTTACCCCCACAATATTATTTAATTACTTAGTAGCGAAAGCCAATAATTACCACTGTGTTACTTCTTATCATTAGTTTTCTGTTACACTGAAAACATATCGGTCAGTCATTCCCGTAGCAAGCGGTCTGTAAATTCAGGCTACATCTGAAGCATATAGTGTAATCATTTTCCTGTTGCCCCAATCACATCCCATGATAATTAAAAGGAGGAAAATGAATTCGCTACAGCTCATTGTTTTTGATCTGTATTAATCAACGAGTAAACTCTCTAAATAAATTATGCTTTCTGAATTTCCTGGCAAGTATTTCCTCTGGCGCCCTGCTGTGCACATTTGTCAACTGAGCCAAACATGTTCAGAGACCAAAGTCACTTTTCTGAAAGCAAACGAGCTGAAAAAAAAAGGCCAATGGCAAATGGTCATACTTAATCAACAGCACTGTCCTCCCAGAAAAATTGGCATTATGTCATAATGTTTATTAGCCATCATGACACAAAATATCCTAACCGGCATCTTTGTGAAGAAGAATGATAAAAGAGACATGAGAAAAAACAGCTGAGCCTCCAACAGCAAACATGGTTAATTTTCACTTGAGTCACATCTTTCAGTTCAGTATCCAGTTATCTTCAAAACAACCATGTAGAAAACAACATAATGGGTGGTTCGGGTTGCTAGACATGTTTGTATGTGTCATCCAGGACACTGACGTCTGGAAATTTAGAGATTTTAGTAACCACTTAATTCCAGCGCTTTTATCAAAACATTTTCCTTCCTTACGAAGGTTGAAACTGCATTTGAATCTTTATGATTGGAAATAAAACATCTCTGCTTTATTTTATAGGTTCATAATTAAAAATAGCTTCATGACTTTCTTTTCTGTAGATAAATACTGCATTTAATCAGGTAGGTTTATTAATAGGTGAAATTCTGATGCCAGAACTTCAGCTGATTTTTAAGATGAATCTATCAATACAAATACTCTTAAATATAGTTTAAAGAGTCCTACCCTGCATGTCTAAAATACTTTTTATGACCCACAGCTGGATTTATATCTTCTAAAATTACTCATATGGCTAGTCAAATACATTATTTAGGGGTTATGCAACTTCCTGTAACATGTCTGTGCATTGGTAGAACTTTAATTGTGATTTATTCAGTACCTGTCTTTCATTCAGTTCATAACAGCTTTGCTTAAAAAGGTGTCTGCAGGTAAAAGTGACTCATAAATGAATAAATTTAAATAATTTCAAGATTTTTTTAATCAATAGTCGTCTGGATATAAAAGAGCTTTTCTGCTCTGATACATGTTTCTAGTCTATAATAAATTTAATTGTCATATACATCTCAAAATGTGTGGTTTCAGTGTCCAGTTATAATTCTCTTTTTAAGACTGCATAAAACCTTTTTTTGTTCCCTTTTACATGAAATGGCGATAAGCTTTGTGTAGGGGCTGTATGTTTGCATGCCTGGGATTCGGCTTCAGGTAACATGACTAAGAATATCCTCTAGTGGTGAAAAGAAGCTGTGTAAGGATGGTGGATGCTCAGAGCCAGTGTGGTGTGCTCAGCATCCACTTGTACATGCAGTAAAGTGGCTGAAGGCTCTGAAGGAACATCACTGAGGTTAGACATCCATTATCATAATGACTATAAAAGAGACACACATCATTTTTTCATACATCTCACACAAGCCTGAAAGAAACACTTGAGATGCAAGCCACATGAATCTGAAATATAGCTACAGACAGCAATGAAAAGCTACTGTATTTAATCATTAGTAATTATTAAACGCTGGCTCTTTCTCCTATAGTGTGTATTTTGGTCCTGCCTCTCCCTGAGCCTGGCTCTGCTGAAGGTTTCCTCTTGTTAAAAGGATGTTTTTAAGATCTCACTGTCTCCAACTGCTTGCTCATAGGGTGCCTTGTGATTGCTGGGCTTTCTTTCTAACATTGTAGAGTCTTTACCTTATGATACAAAGCACCTTGAGGCGACTGTGATTATGAATTGGCACAATATAAATAAAATTGAATTGAATGGAACTGAATCAGGTGATCGAGCAATTCAGATGGGTAATGTTAGTTTGGCAATTCTGAACATATTTAAGAAAAAAACAAACCTCAGCTGCCAACACTGATAGGAAAAGCATGCTTTTTCTTATTGATGCACCCTTCCTTGAGTAATTGGTGCAAGTTTGTGCAAGCAACCTTAGAAAAGAATGATAAATTCTTACACAAAGTCTAATAGCAACAAGCAGTTACTGAGATATGTCTTCATATCTTCAAATTCACTTTGTTGTGTTTGTTTAAATCCTAAGGAATGATAAGAGAGGTGCAATAATGCTTTCTTTCGTTTCTTCTTTAACACCAAATGCACTACACTGTACATTTAGACAGGAAAGGAGGTGTTACATAACATTTCATTTTACATTTGTTGCTGGGACGGTCTATTTCTTTTTTTTATTTCACTTCCAAACCTGTCAGTGAGGTATTCGTTCTCACTGGGCAGTCTACATTTATGCAACCTCCTGAAACAACTACAGTGCATGGGGCTAAGTGTTATAGAATTAAAGATTTGTTTTTAATAGTCCATGATTGGAATATTTTACTTTCATGAGGGCAGAACATCTACTGCTGCACAAAAGCCCAGAGGTTACCACTGCTGCCCGATTCTAAAATCTTTTATCCTGTGGTTCCACAGACTCAAGAGGCAAAAGAAGAAGAAAAGAGTAAGAAAAGGTGTTCTCATGTCTGCCTGGGCCGACCTGATAATATACATCAGAAAAAGTTGACTTACAAATCAACCCAGCAGAAAGGGGTGTAAATAGTCTAACAATATAATATATATTAAATATAAAAATAACTGCCATATTTTGTTACACAATTTTCACTTTGTGTCTGAAATAAAGTGGTTTTAAGGGCAAGACTGTGTTCTACAGATTGACCAATAGAGGGAGCAATAACACTTGTTTACTTACGAACCAGCCCTTTACTACTTTAAAACTAATGCACTTTATTCAATAATAATTTTGTGGTGCTTGCGGTCCCACAGTGGTGTGTGTGTTACCTGAGTCTCCAGATTTGTTGAGCAAACAAACACCAAATTGTCCCAATCCTAAGCTTATAAACATTCAAAACAGGCCAAGGGACGCAAAAATAGGACTCTGACTCGGCTCTATCCGGAGGTGAGAAGAGTTTATTACAGTTTTGCAGTTCGATGCTAATTAAGCTGATGTTGACTGGAGATTGTGGTTGGCAGTGGCAGGCAGGCTGAAGTTGGCTGAGAGTGGAGCTGATTGAGTGGTGCAGAGTTGGATGGGAGAGTATAGAAATGCGGTCCAGGAACACAACACAAAGGAGAACCAGATAACAACACAAGTCTACAAAACTCATCAAAGACGAGAGAAGAGTTGGCCATGACACAAGAAAGCGATGAGGAGCAGATGAGAAGACAGGGTGCATGTACCGCAGAGCTTTGATTGGTGGATAGGCATCAGGTGTGCAGGTTGATTGCACATCAGTAGATGATTAGAGCGCCAATGCCATACACACAAAAACAACAGAGGACAACAGGGACCAGAAAACCAGAAAACCAGAAAGGGGAAAGAAATACAAGAAATAGAGGGAATAATAGAGCGATAAAGCAGTCGCCGTGACTTTCTGAGAAGTACAGTTATACTATTTTACATATTTTGTGCTACTTTGGTTCAGGTTCTTTTAAAAGGAAAGAGGCTTCAGGCTGTAAAGACGCTTTGTACTTTGCAGTCTGCACTCCTGCAAACCCCCTGGGAAACAGGACCGGAGGACACAGAGGAAATTTATAGCCAGTACTCAAAGGGTGGAGGTTTCATTGCGATATCACTGATGAAAGGTTTGATGATCCTCTTTGGGAGGTTTTGCTTTAACTGGGGGAGTTTATCATGCAGGAGTGGTGCCTTTATTTCCCTTTGGAATGCCACTTGTGGATTTCTGGAGTTCATCAAAAGAGAGAAAAGGGAGGAGATAATTTACAGGTGTCATTAGTCCAGGCTGGGCAGAAGAAAAGTGCGTCAAACAGTAACTGAATAGTTTTAAATCTGAAAGGATGAAGAGTAGTGCTGCATTTCAGAGTGGAGGAACAAGTTGGATGGAAAGAATAAAGGCTTGATTCTTATATTAAACCGGCTCAGCTCTGACTGTCTGCGCTGTCAGGTTTTACCTTTAAGCCTTAAAAACGGTTAACTACTGCCACAGTTTAGGGGTTTGCTGTAGAAAGCACTTCTTATACTAACATAACTGTGATTAACTCAGTGAAAAAGAAGCCAAACATCACAAAAATGGTCATAGAAACATTTTTAGTAGACTTTATCAGCTGAATCCTGTTGTCTGTTCTCATTTTTGTCTTATTTTTTCTTCATGCTCTGTGTATACATTACTAAAGACAGAAAAACCTTTTGCTTTGAATTCTCATTCCCATGTGCCAAACCCATCTTCCTGTTTCAGTAAATGGAGACTATGAATTGCTTTTAAAACTGTTAAATTTCAGGTCTGTTGAACAAGCAAATCATATATGATCCTATAAAAAGACGACTGAAGCACAGCCAGCATAATGGAGAACAAAGGAATATGTGATCTTCTCCGTGTGCAGAGTGTGATCAAATTGCTGCACCATTTCCACACTGACTCACAGACCGGGGCCTCAAGGTTGCAATTCCAATATGAAATCAAGTCGCTACACCCGCTAGCTGTGATAGACGGCAGCCATCTGTAAACACAATCGCTGAGCAGATCTGTGGGTGTGCCAGTCTAGGCCACGGGGGTCAGCTCTGGGTAAATTCAATGACAAGAAGACAACTATCCATTAGGACTCCTTCACCTTCTCCATCAAAAAGCAATACTTTTCACAAGATGAGAACATAAGAGGCGCCATAATTGAAGCCTCGGGCTGCAGTCCCCTCTGCCACCAGATAAACTGGATATAATGTACGGCTGTGTCTCAGTAATCCACCCGATCATATACGCACCATTGTTTTTCACTCTATTCTTTTGAAGTAAATGCTTTAATGCGGATAACTAGGTAAAGTACTTGCTTTATTTTGTATTGCAAACATGATGCTGGAAAAAATGCTTTGTTCTTTTATCGTTTTAATTGTTGTTTTTTATTACACACTTTATACTTTTAATCTTTTTGTTCCTTTTTATAAAATCTTAAGAATGTCAGTGCTCGCTTATCCTTTATTCGGCATATATAACTGACATATTTGCAGTAAGTTAAAAAATACAAATAAAAGGTTACAAAAATGGTTACCCAGTTTCCATGTGTGATTTTTCAAGAATAAAAGAATTGTAAGATGAAGAGTTTTTAGAACAAGAGGACTTTTGCCTTTATTGGTAATGACAGGGCAGGACACTGAGCAGAAGGGTGGGGAGAGAATGAGGGGGAATGACACAGTCTGAGGCAGACTCAAACTCAGGGCACACAGTGAGGATTGTAGCCTGCAGCACATGGGCCACTGCCTCAACCAAGCGAGCTCTGTGACTTGCATGTTTTTATTTCTTATTGTGGTTTAATTTATTGTGTCTTAAAGGTTTGGAATGGGTTTGTTTTTGTTTGTTTTGAAAGTTTTATTTTGTTGTGCAAACTCTTAACTGTTTATTGTTTTATGAAAATATTCTGCCAGATTATGTTTCCCTAACCCAAGATTTGCTAATTGACATAAGTAGTATATATATCATACTTTCGGGGGGGGGGGGGGGGGGGGGGCCCCCCCCCCCCCCCCCCCCCCCCCCCCGGG
>VOQK01043709.1:28991-41701 GCA_015052645.1 Benitochromis conjunctus
GCTGTAGCTATGTAGAAATGCATTATTTTTTATTAGCTAACTAGCATAAGCGTTAGCATCGCTCCTCCTACTGGCTGAAAACGAGTTGATTGGTCTGCTTTGCAGCCAAGTTGGCAATCATCAAGGTTTTGAAATGTAAAGTGTTTTTAGTATTTGTAGTGCACGGAGCATGCTACTGCCTTTGTCAAAGTAATTGCTCTTGTGCACTCAAAATGGACGCAGTACAAAATGACAATTATAGACTAAGCAGATGTCTTCCATTGTTAGCCTCACAGGTGGAAAAGCACAAGTGTCACAGTTTACCTATAAATCAAATATCCCTGTAAGACTGTAAAAATTGTCTCACCTGAATGATTTATTGTTCAGGTGCAGCTTTCAATTCAAGATGTCTGGTGGAGCTGAGTAAATGGTGCGTGTCATATTGATTAACCATTGCTTCCTGACAATTCTCCTGCTGACACTGAAAGTTGAACTGTAAACCTTAGAGCAAGAAACTTTCTTTTTAAGTGTCCTGATTCTTTTGGAGGTAGAGTACCCATGACAACGCCACGGACTCAAAGCCACTTTAATTTTCTATTTTTTATAATAATCAAAACATTATGGAGCTCGAGAGCTGCTCTATGTCATGTCAAAACTACCAACAACAAACCGGAGGACAGATGGAGGCACGACTTTAGTTTTGCATGACTCTTTTAGCACGTCACACAAAATCTGGTACGCACACACCATCCTGGCTTTACTGTGTTTTTTGTTTGTGTGAGAAAAGAGTGTGCATGCATTTGTTCTCTTTGCCGCGATGCACGTCCCCGCGTTGGTCTCTAAATCAGCACACAGATAAACAAAGTGCATATTCAGGGATTCTTAACGATGGGTGCCAAGGATTCAGATACTGCAGAGCCAGGAACACATTCAGCATCATCACTATATAGAGACACACAGAACAATAATGCTTTTAAAGCAACGAGACGTTACTGTCCAGCCTTTAACTTCATATCAGTGCTCTCCAACAATAACACTGATTAACCCTCTCTTGCTTTAAGTCTGGATGAATTAAAAGGTGGTCTGTGCTCTGGTACTTATCTGCATTTAGGAACGTTACACCGAGGCACACACCAACATGCACACTATGGTATGTTAATCATGTGTGTTTTCCTCAGATGATCAGAGAACAGACTGAAGCTGCTTATTGAGATATAGAGCCGAATTAACTCCAACTGCTGAAAACAGGGACGCATATGCTTCAGAAATACAAATACCCTGAGGGTGTGTGTGTGTGCACGAGTGTGAGGGTGCACCAGCATCTGTTGGCTGCTGCATGTGTTGCCGTATCATTAGCGCTGTGTGGTTTCCATGCGTTTGTATTTACTTGCTTTTTACCTTGACTTTGCAAACACCCCATGAAAATGGGCTTTTTGAATTTTATGTGTGAATTCTGACAAAAGTCAAGAGGCAGTGAGTCATAGAGACATGATCAAAGGTCATAAATATTTCCAAAAATCATTTATGCTTTAAAAGCTTTACTAATTTATAGAAATACATCATTCTTGAAAGAGCCGGTCTACATGAATAGAAGATGATAATTTTCTGAGTCAGATTCTGTGTAATTAATTATAACTTACTCGCTCTCACTTCTTTTTAAAGCTGAGTCGAGCTGTGAAGGAAATTTAGGTTGTTTTTACTGGCTCTTCAGGCCCTCCTTTGTTTGCTAATTACCAGTACTTATCATTATAGCCATCCAAAGAACATGCAAAGTAGCTTCTCGCCCATTTATCTTGTATTTTAAAATAACTGTAATTTTGAAAGCTCAGTGAGCCACCAAAAATTTAATTAACTGTTAGCACTCTGTACGGTGGCCCTGAGAGGTCAAACACACTGCAACTTAAAAAAACGTCAGCAAATAGAAAAGCACGCGAAACACAACGGAAATAGAAAAAAAAAACAAATCACACAAATCGCAATGGAACTGTTTTTGGAGACACAAAAGAAGTGGAGGACTTGTCGATGTTGTGAGGGAGAAAAAAATGTGAGGTAATGTGTGTTTCATTTGCATGATTGACAGAATCATACATACATACATGTTTGCTATTAGCCATTTACTGTTTGCTTGTCGCATACGCAGTTGTTCCGTCACGTTATTGCGTCCCCAGAAATGCTTCTGTTGTGTTTTGTGAGATTGTTTGTTTTTGCAGTGTTTCTCTATTTGCTTGTATTTTCTCAAGTTGGAGTTTGTTTGAGCTCTCAGGGCCACCGTAACTTTGGCGTAAATCTGAGAAATGAATAGCTACATGTTTGTTTTGATTGGTTAAACGCCACGATGACTTAGGAGGCTGGTGCAGCATTAGCCACCATGAAAAACCAACAACAAAAGTCCTTAAAATCACATCAATCACTTAAGTTTTTTCTAAATCTTTTTTTTCTTACTAAAAGAGCTCTGCTGCACAACTTGAGAGCTGCCCGCCATCCATAGGGTGGCTATCGTCTCTGTGATCTGCATTCCTGTGCACTCTATCATCTCCACTGTCCTCTATCTTATTCTCACCTTCCTCTAAAACCCATTCCTTCTTTTTCATCCTTTCTCCTGTGTTTAGGATTTAGTCATAGATTGGAGGTCGGATCACAGGAGGCAAGCCAGCCTTCTGATAAGAGAAGGCTCATAAGTGAAGAACAAGCTCGGGACCTCATTCTCAGCCACACCACGGCCGAGAGATGAGCGTGATTTCAAGCTTCCTGCTCTGTTCCCGAGGAACTGCATGTTAGCATCGGGGCCACACTCTGCTGTGAAATAAGCGCGCTTGCATGCGATTGTTGGAGATTAGGGTGAAGAGGAAGGTGTGTGCTTGAGCGTGTTTGTGTGTTGTATTTACACACATGCTCTTTTTCTTTGATACCTTCCCTTAAGTCGCTGATGCAATCTCTTTGAGGCTCTTTGGAAAAAAAGGCTTCTTTCTTCTGATGCAGAACAGATAGTCACGGCTCACAGAGAGCAAAAAGCAAAGCAGGAATAATCAAAACAACAGCATGCTACATGCAGTATCACATCCTCAACTACTGGAGGCAAGGGGAAGGGAAGAAAGCAGGTGTGCGCCCGGTGTGTACGTGTGTGCGTGTGCATGTGTGGTTGGGGGTACAGACAAAAAGGCTGTGGAACATCTGGATGCCGGTGATAGCTCTGCTCACACGCGTTACGAGCCAAATTAATCAAACCTGGTGGGGAGACTGTCGAGTGTTTATGTGT
The DNA here is from genome assembly GCA_015052645.1 of Benitochromis conjunctus. Lineage (NCBI taxonomy): Eukaryota > Metazoa > Chordata > Actinopteri > Cichliformes > Cichlidae > Benitochromis > Benitochromis conjunctus. Next base: position 32,227 of record VOQK01043709.1, read on the forward strand.
TTGCGTATGAGGCGTGTATTAAGAGTCGATCCACGTCCTGGACGACATGTGCCGGCGTATAGTATACCAGGGACGGTGGAGGGATGGAGAGAGGAGTGGAGTGAAAGTATAAATCAATGGGTTGACGTCTGCAGGGTGACTGCGCTCGATAGTGGAATTGGTCCCGCTGAGAGGAGAAGCAGACACATTATGTAGCCTCTTCTGAAAGTCCCAGAGAAGGCAGCGATAACACAACCTCAACAGTTTCTTACACACTCTTCATGAACAAAACTCAACCCAAGACTCACTTCAGGATGTCTGCTGGGAGACTGATAGTCAAAGATGTTGACATCATTGAGGTTATATGAACATAAAAATATTCAGCAGTAGCACCATTTTTTTCCTTGGAGGTCTTTCGCTGGTAAAAGAGGTTTTTTTGTGTTTTATTTTGTGTTTCCCATATTTTGTGTTTTAGGCAGTCTGGAGGCTCTTGCGATGAAAATGTTGTTTGAACCTTGATCTAAATTTGAATATCTCTACACACTCATGGCTCTCAGAGGACGGATCTGACGATCTGACCTGGAAGATCTTTAACTTCAGGACCTCTGAAATATCTTAATAACATTTGGATAAGTTGTAATGATATTTTGTGCATACGGAACAAGTTCCTGGTAAATTTGAAGTTATGCACAAAAGCAAATACACAAAGGGTCACAAGGTTGGCAAAATGCAGCACATTCTTTTATATTTGGTTGTAATACATGTATGATTGGCTTTTCTGCCACGGTCCTGGGTCGTGTGACCCACTGTTTTTGAGTTTCTTTGTATTTTGTTATTCATTTGTGTTCTAGTTTCATTTCAGCTTATCTAGTTAAATTCTGTCATGCCTAGTTTACAGTTATAGTTCATGGTTTATCAGGTTCCCCTTGTGTCTCACCCCTGTGTTTAAGTCGCCCTTGTTTCCTCATGTGTCTCCACTTTCCCGGATCACCTCATGTGTATTTAAGTCCTCTGTCTTCCTTTGTTCATTGTCAGGCCGTCTGTGTTACCTTCCCCATGTCTAGTCATAGACTTCATAGTGTCCTTAAGTGTTCATAGTATTCATGGTTGTCACAGTCTCATAGTGATTTCAGTCTAGTCACAGTGTTTTAGTTTATTCATAGTCTTCTTTGTTTAGTCTTAGTCATCTCAGTTTAGTTGTTGCTCTAGTTTTGCTTCTCGCTTTGATTTATGTTTTATGTGCATCAGTCGTAACAAAGGCTCACTTTTGGTTTCAAGTTCAGTTCCGTCTCCTCGCCTGTGTCTTCTCTTGGGTCCTCCTCACGCACAGCCTGGATCTGCTGGAGGGTTCTTCCTTCCCACTGTCACCAAGTGCTTGCTCAAAGGGAGTCGTATGATTGTTGGGTTTTCTCTGTATTATTGTAGGCTCTTTACCTTACAATATAGAGCATGATCAGATTACTTTTTATATGAAACATCTACACACCTGTAAAGCTTTGTGACTTTTTTTGTAAAGTTGCAATATGTTTTGTTGACAGTTGTTTACAGACTGACATTCACACAAACAAACATACAAACACTTACCAACTCTGTAAAACCCGTCTCTCTGCTACTTCCTACTATGGATACATTTTGCCATAAAACACACAATCACAAATCTCCACTACCAGCAGGCGTGACTGCGTATGCCACATCTGACACTACATGAACTTTGCGAAGCAAAAAGCAGCCAAAGGCAATTTGAGCTGAGCAACCCAAAAATTAATGCACGGTTGCTAAGATGCATTCACAGCAACAACATAAAAGGTGACATTTGAAAGGTAGCACATTAGTGAAATACTGGATACATTAATTCAGTGTGGCTAAAAGCCTTGTTACCATTCACAGTTTGAGGCTGAATGTACAATTATGAGTCAGACAGGAAGGACGGGGAAGAGGGGGAACACTGGAGAGAGAGAGAGAGAGAGAGAGAACAAAAAGGAAGCAAAAAGAGAGAGAGGGGAGGGAGGAGGAGGAGAGGGCGAGAGAAAGTCTTTCATGTCTCCCCCGAGTTTGAAAGGACTCCCTTTCATGTGTGCATTGTCATATTTTCTCTGTTCTCTTTCCATTTGCTCCACCTCCCTCCCCGTGATAAAGACATCACTCTTTTAATACATGGAGGGCAATACAGATGAGAATGGGAGTGTGCGCACTAGCTAAAGCGTCTGCGTGCAAAATAAATGCACATCTGGATGCAGGCAAAGTCTCCTTAAAACCACACATTCAGTCTTTACAAATAAGTTTCACAGGAAATGGACTGCTGCCAGATAACTTTAAAAAAAAAAGTCTTATTTACATATTATTCCACATACTGTATCTGCAAGCTGCTTATTGGCAACATATTTAATTTGTTTTCTCTCCAATATCTGCTCCTGGCAACTACTGAAGGATGATCAAAATCGAATCATGTCGCAGAGCTCTTACGTTTCATCATCGGGGTTATGTCTGATATAATTTCGATTTCCAAACATTTCCAAACATTTGCATCACAAATCATCACAAATATCATAATGGAAACATTACATTCAGTTACTTCTTGCAGATTACCATGCATGCACAATTGATCAAATCACTGCAAAATGTGCAATCACTGGAAAAACATCTGCAACCAATCAGGGAACCAGTTCCAGTCCATCCTTGATTTAAACAAAACATTTCATGTTCTTCTCTCCCATTTTTTTAATAGTCTTACCAAAACCACACAACTGTGATTTACACTGGGATTTACTAATAATCCTAAACAATTGGGAAATTCATCTACTGGAGCTCATTTCTCCATCTGTGAAGAACTGGACACCTAAAATATCATGATTGTTACGCAGTTCAAACAACCTTAGCCAGAGTATTTGGCAAAAGTTAAGGAAAAAGATCATAGTTTTGATTAAATATTTAAACTGTGATATTTCTTTTAACTCCATATAAATTGCACCGTACAGTTATAATATCAGCACAGTGACATATTCTGACAGCATGCTATACGTAAATCATGTCTGGTGTTTTGGGGGGGTTTCTTTTCTTTTTTTTGATACAAGTCAGACATCACAAGTGTAATGGTCACAGAGGTAGGGATGATCCAATAATCAAGACAACACAAGGAAACTATGAGGAAATTAGTGGAAAGCTTGACAACTTGGCAGAAGAACAGAGAGAGGAGGGAGGTATGTATTTATATACTTGGTGAGTGATTATCTGATTGAACACAGGTGTGGCAGAAATGCAACCAACAGAATTCAAAGAAAGCTAGAAAGCAGCAGAAAGCAACAAATGTAGAGTAATAACACAGAGGACAGGTGACATAAAGCAGACTCTCCAGCATCAAAGTCCTGTGCTTTGATTGCCCACCATCCACCCTGATCTCCTCCTCTTCCACCTGCAGTCACTGCAGGAACACCTCATCTTTGTGAAAAAATCCTGTGAGTGTCATCGGAGCAGCAGTTATCCATCTTCCAGAATGCATTTGTGGAAGCCAAACCTTTACTAGCTTCAACAAGGACTCTGCCCATTATTGCTTCTTGAAACTTTCGTCCACCACATAGGCTTCCATCTCATGGTGTAAAGGGACTGAATCCAGTGAACACTGGCATTAATAGTGGTGTGTAGGTGCCCCAAATATAAAGTGAGATCCCAGTAATGGAGATCAGAAGACCTGTTTCCATTTAACACCTGAAAAAAAATGAATGATGTGATTCCACTTTTATGCTATTTTCAGCAAACAATCAGAAGAAAAATCTGAAAATCGGGGAGAATAAAGTAAAGCGTCAAGCATGTAGTGTCCTCGAAATAGGGCATCTGCTTGCATGAAAGCAGGCCCACAAAGCAAAATAGACACAGTTTGTGATCTCTCCCCCCCTTTTCCTTACCTCAACCAATCACATTTTATGACGCCCCCCCTCACAGATTCTATGCAGACTTAACCAATTCTTTTTCCTCTCACTTTCATGTGACAAGGTTCGCTTTCCGTTAACACGCCAGGGCCAAGTGTTTCACAAAGCCCCTCTTTCTGCTGTCCATGGTACTGTGGGGGTGTGAGTGTGTCGCAGGTTACAATAAGTTCCATCTACTGATCTTAATTGGACCTGATGTGTTGTTCTGCTCCCAGGACGCCTGTTGAGTACGGTTCTGTTCAGTTTCATTGTAAAGGAGGCCAAGAACTCTTGGCAGCCACTGAGCTATAAAACACTTTGGGTCCAAAAGCTCTGCTAAAAGGAGCTGGCAAGCAAAGAAGAACCTGAAAATAACTGTTATTGTTTTGTTTGTTCACCTTTTTTTTGTTTCACGCTTGCCCACTCAGACACACAACTGGCCATAAGATACGGTCAAGCAGTGACAGCATCGCACTCTCACTTTTCTTTGGGTGATGTTTTTCTCATTAGGGATGTCATTTAAAAGCACTTTGTCTTTAATTTTTATGAAAGCTTTTAAAGGATTATCAGTAGGGGGCTGTGAAAATGGGGTCTGCTAAAGTTTGTCTTGATATTTCATTGCACATTCAGACATAGACGCATATACACATTTTCCTGCAGAGAAGGCACGACGCCCCTTCCCTGCTGTGTACGCTTTTCACTGGAATTTCCCACTCTGGTGTGGATTGGTTTTTGGAAGGATCTGGAAGTGGTGATGCAGTGACTATAATCAGAGGGAGGGACAAGCAGTTTCCCTTTGAAGATATAGACACAGTCTGTGAGTGTGAGGATTTTTTTTCTCTTTTCCTTTTGCTAGCTGTTTTTGGATGCTGCTCTCAAACCAATTAGAGTCTGTGACTGAGGGAAAAGGCACATAAACCAACAGAATTAAAGCAAAGTGCAAGTAAAAATTCAGCTTTGTGTTTTGCCGAGTGATTATAGATCAAACACAAGGACTAAAGTGGTCTTTAAATAAAGTTTGCCTTTTGGAAATGCTTTGCTTTTGTAAAGTTATCCACTGATTTACCTGACCTGCTATCCAACAGGGGCTCAGTGCAGGGTTACTGTTCCACTTGACCAACTGAGTCATCCATTCGAATACGTATGAAGACTATCCAAAGCGACTAGTTCACCCGTATGAACAGGACAACTTTTACAACGTAATGCCACTAAAAGCAGGCTGACAAGTTGCTATTACAAAATAATGACAAACCAGTACCTTCCTAAACTTTCTTAGCCCTTTGCCTCTATGATTAACATCTGGCTAACTTTAGGAAATTAAATCTCTTGGATAGGTTTGGATAGGGTCACCTGACCCCTGTGACCAAGCACTTGGCAACATGGGAAGGAAAAAAACCCTTCTAACAGGAAGAAACCTCCAGCAGAACCAGGTGGGGAGGGGTGGCTATCTGCCATCTTGGGTTGGGGGTAAGGGGAAGAAGACAGGACAAATGACATGTTGTGGAAGAGAGGCAGAGATTAATAATAACTAATAATTAAATGAAGAGTGGTGTATAAACACATAGTGAGTGAAGAAGGAAACACTTCAGAAGCCCTCAGCAGCGTTGACCTATTGCAGCATATCTAAGGGAGAATTCGAGGTACCCCAGCCCTAACTACATGCTAAAAGAAAGTTTTAAGCCTGATCTTAAAGCAGAGATACATTCTGTCTCCCAATAAACCAGCACAAACATTCATTTCATCGGTGTTTCCAGGATTTTTTAAATGGGGTGCTGGATAAAAATATGGAGGAATATCAAAGTAGCATGCTAAAGCGCAAAAGTCATAGCAAAACAATGGAGAAATTCTGACTTGTTACAACAGAAGTTATGTTTCATTACTGTTGTTATAACAGCAGTTATGTATTCATAATTTCACGTATGCACCGAGGAGGATAACACAGAATACAATTTTCAGGTGGCTGGTGTCACAAATTGTTTCGTTAGCAAAATTGCACAAAAATCAACAGTGCATTTTACAGATTAATACTATTAATGTGTAGATTTGGAAAATAAAGGGAACTTTCAGCAACGTGTCTGCAAACGTTGCTGTTGTAAGAAGTCACACTGTTTTCCCTCATTGCGTATTTAGAGCTTCATGACTAGAAACATTTTGCTGAAGACAACCTTGTTTGGGAGCTGCATGAACTCCCTGCAACCTGAAGACTTATAGAGTACAAAGCTTTTGAGACCGTTGCACACAAATGACTTGTTTGCGATTAATAACTTGCCAAAATATGATGTTTTATGAAACAGCCACAGGAGCATGATTCCAGTGGAGGCTGCAGGCTGCTGTGTTCTTTTATTTGAGCGCCGCTCTTTTGGAGAGGCTGTCTGAATCTGGTGAAACAAAAATAATCCTTGGAACAACAGATCATTACAGATAAAATACTGCCAGACAGTACACTGAGGCTAATGTGTCTAGCAATAAATTTGAGCGGTGAATTTAGTGTGTACTACAACAGAAAAAGAAAGTTTTGCAGCATCAATCACTTCAGCTCGGCAGACACAGATGCAGCTTCAGCACCTGTACTTCCCATCCTAAAATGGGGCTCATTTAAAATATATGCATTTTTATGTAATCTGTATTATTACCTTGAGTATCCTTTTAATATTTAGCATTATAGCGTACTAGCCTAGATTTGCTTTCTATTTTTGAACCCCATTAGCTTTGTGCTTTGTGGTTTCTATAATAAAGCCACCAAGGAAATTGTCCCAGCATCTATTTGTTACCATAAGCACCGGCTGCAAGACAGTAAAGTCATATTAAGCATCTAAACTCAGATATAGGAGCGCTGCTGAAGGCGACACGTTTGCCGTGCACTAGTGAAGTGTGTGGATGTGAGTTTACATGCCTACATTGCCATTACGGTGCACAGACCACCTCTCACCATGGTAAAAGAGACAGTCCATCACACCTCGTTCTTTGTTACCTTACTCCAGTTTATCCAGTGGGATCCATGACGACAGCGAGAGAGGAGAAAAGAGACGAGGTGAGCAGTCTGTCTCCTATTAACATTATCTCGATGGGAGCCCAAAATGGGCTCTGTCAGCAGAACACCGACCTGCTGTTAGGAGAAGAACGTGAGAACGAGAGGGAGGGATGAGAAGAAAGAAAGGGAAAGGGAGCGGCATTACCACAAGCCTGCGTTTTATATGGAACACCCTATATATCACTCATTGCATGAAATGCAGTCAAAGGATATGAGCGTCACTGCAGCGTATGAAAACCTTTTCACCACACTGAGTATCAGTTTCGACGGTGGAGCTGCTGCGGTGTCTTTTCAGTCCGCTGCACTTCAAAAAAATAATAAAACACCCTCCAACGCCTCCACAACAGAGAACAATTCTTTAAATTGATTCTTCTTTTCTGTGTCCAACAGTAAAGAATTGATTCACAGCTGCTTCATTTCATATAGCTTTGTTAAAAAAAAAAGAAAAAAAGACAGCTTTGTGGGCACAAGCACTTTTCATCTGGGAGAGCCAATAAAAGAGCTTGTTTAGAGCGAGACTGTTGGCTCAGGTGGAGCTAGACGGAGTTCGGCTTCAGACACTGATCAATACCAGATTTACTAGATGCTGCTCTATAACTCTGTCAGTTCGACTTACCGGCTAGAAGATATCATAACATAAAATCAGAACACTAACCAAAGTTGGACTTTTTCCTCTTGCGCCACAGGCATATGAAATATGGGCTTCACGCAACCTCGATGTTTAATCTGCTTTTATATCATCTCAAGGCAAATTTGCTTTAGTTATTAAAGCAGTGTGCATCATTTCTTTGTGACTGCTGCTGAAATGCTTACAGTACGTCATGCTATACTGATCTCTCATGTACATGACAAATACCTGGGTTGAAGTCTGTGCTAACACCAACATATTCACAAGCGCAGTCGCTACGAAGCGCTTCCACACTCCCAGCACCGGATCAACACGTACGCCCACTTCATTCTTCATGTCAGAGGTTCCCCTCACGCTGCTTTGTTTACATCGGGGGTCATCCGCACCTATGATGCTGCGCGACCCTTCTGTGCTCTTTGGCCCTCGTTAAGAAGAAGAGGGAGACAAAAAGGCAGGCTGTGCTCAGAGCTCCGAAGGAAAATTAAACACCAGGAAAAGGAAAGTAATTCTGCTGAAAAAGATGGGCCCTGTTTACTCCACCAGGGACACCATCAAAGCCCATAAACTGCTCCAGTCCACTCGGCCCATTTGTCTTACATGTATGATGTCTGTGTTTGGATGCGTGCACCACTTATAGTTATCATATGTGATTTACACTGTGGTGCTAGATGATGACAAATGTGTGCTGCAGTTCTGACATGTTTTAAACCCAGAGAGCTTTGTTTACAGTCCAGGCCTTTGTTCGAGTTTAGTGTTTCTGGTCTGACAAATGAGAACCAACGAACTGTCTCGGATGTTCTCTAAGAGGATGCCACGTAGACAGAAAAAGAAGAACGCTGCACCATTGCTATTAAAATCCGTGTAACTGTTAATACGTTATACCTAGGATATGCACCAAACCACATAACATGTTAAACGAAGTCACTTTAATTAAAATAATGCATATTTGCTTTTTCAAATCATAGCTGTGAGAATGAAGAGGTGCTAAGAGGTGTATTCTGTTTTTTTGTTTTTTTTTAACACCTGCTGTGTATTACAGTTGCCCCAATCAAGCACTAAACTGAAACCAGAAGCTTGCAGCTGCAAAATGGACCCCTGTTATTATTTGGAGTAACTCTTATTAATGTTCTATTGCCACATAAAGTCTTCAATTATACAATGAAAACAGTTTTCTAGTCATGAACAGTGGCTCTGACTCTGGCTGCACACAAGGGCTGAAAAAATGAAGCTAAGGCTAATATGTTGAAAAGTGTTCCTCTAATGGCCATGTTAAAAAAGGGAAACAAACATGTTTACAGCATAGACTGTATATAAAAGATTACGCTAACACAGATGTATTCTTTATAATTGCCAGTAGAAGACAATTCCTTAAGTCTTCAGCTTACTGTGCCTCTGATGATTTTAGATTAATCCGAATCTGAGCCTTATGGCTGTGAGCACAATGTAAAAAGGTTAAGTGGGCTGCTACTTATATATAACACCTTTCAATTCAGCTGAGCAAAGTACTTTCATACTAAAGGCCATTCACTCAGTGTATGGATCTATGCCTAAGCACTTTTCATGCAGATGCATCAGGGCAACCCAGGATTCAGTATCAGCCCCAAGAATGTTTCAGCACGCTGACTCAATTCACCAACTTCACAATTGGTATATGACCTGCTCTACCACATGCCGCTCTTTGACACTCTCTGATCTGTATGTTGGTGCTGGTCGTTATGGGCACACGGTTAAACAGTGTTACAGAAAGAAACCTCAAACTGTAAAACTGCAAATTAAGGATTTGGCAAACTGACACTCATGCTGAGAAAGCCAGGCCATATGTAATAACTGATCATTTGACATGATTTTCTACTATGCACGCGTTGGATAAAAACAGGTGGATCATATCAAGTTTTTGGTAAATCTCTTGATCACCACAGAGGTAAAATATGGCAG
>VOQK01043709.1:41721-65615 GCA_015052645.1 Benitochromis conjunctus
AAAGGACAGGAAGAAGTAAAAAGAAAAAAGATTCACTGAAAATCAACTGAATTATGGAGCTTAACGAGCATGAAAGAGTGGCCACATACACAAATACGCATTTGGCTCATACTGAAGAGTGTTTACACAGAAACCTCAGATGGTTTCATTATTTATGAGCACCCTTGGACATTTTAGCGCGGCATGGGATTGGTCTAAAAATGAGAGCGAGGGATAAAAATGAGAGTTTTATGATGATGCAAAATTACCAACATGTGGTGTAAAACCAAAAACCCCTCTGTCTCCCTGTCAGGGACAGAGGAGTGTCATTAATTAGGAAATGTGTGTGTGCTGTTGCATGGTACAGATATTATCCGTTTTTATGGCACATAATTTGCATCACTTTTAAATGAGGTGCTCTGTCCCTTCAGTTCAGTACAGGTACCTTAATTCTTACTTATTAAGGGTCAAAAACATGCTGAAGACATCAAGAGCTAAATTAAGGGTGAGAAGGGTTCCTGGAAAGACAGACGAGAGCCTTGTGACAGAAGCAGAGAAGTAAAAGACGGTCACTGAGATTGAAATAAGATGGAGACAGGAGGATCAGAAGGGGAATGGGGAACCTCAGATCTCAAATATGCTTGACATTAAGCTGAGCCAAACAGGTTTTAAAATGATGTGACAAAATCATGTATCTGCAATGGAAGAAGAAGGGAGTGAATACAGAAAAGATATTTAAGACAGACATCTAAAGGAGCGAGAGTAGGAGACAAAGACGTTTTTATTTATATGTTTAAAAGATGTGGAATCGAATTTTTGCAAAAGAAAGTGATCATTTCAACAAGAAATGGGCCCTTCAGTTATGTTGTCAGTTTATTCCATAAAGTAACAGGCACGCTTGGTACTTATACACATCTCTACCATTTAATGACATCCCAGGCTTTTCTTCCACTTTGGCTGGTCGATCTCTGCATACAGTGCAGAGGCTTTTCCTAAGGAGCTACACGCCCATCTGTTGCTGTCCTCTAACCACATTCTCACCATTTTAGTGTGCAGATGGGTGAAGTACAGGGGCCTTTCTAGCTGCTACACATCCATTAGTGCCCTTGCATTTGCGGTGGGGTCATCAGCTGGGGAGAACCACTACTCCAAATTTTGCTCCATGCCATTGTACATTTGTGGGGCAGAATCGAGAAACCAGTGCTGGACCACGAAACTAGACATTGCGGTTGTTTGAGTGCAGTGCAGTGTAGAAACACAAACATGTGTCGAAAGAACTTTTAGAACTTAAAGTTGCCTTTAATTGCCTGATCAGATTTATGCATAGATGGATCAGATCCATCTATGCATTTTCTTACACTTATCCAATTCAGGATCACAACATGGCTGGAGCCGATCCCAGCAGGGAATGCCTTGGACTCGATCATGATTAAAATTCAAAATGTTGCATATTTAGACATTTAGGGTGCTTAGTCCATTTAAATCAAGCTCATTTTCCCCCTTGGTGCAATATGTTTGTGCAAATGTGAACACAGTAATCACACTCGGGTGCAGACCAAAACAAATGCACGAAGACTCTTTGGAGGAGGTGGTCTCCAGAGCGGTTTGTTTATGGTGCGAACGTGATCCGACGTTCTTAGTCGGATGTACCACATGTACATTGTAACTTTGAGCTAATAAACTTCTCGTAGCCATCGATGCTTTCTATTCTGGGATGTGGGAAGGTATTGTAGTCTGTAAACAAGGTCTGTACAGGCTAGCAAATAGCTGTGAAACCTAAAGTCTTTGCGCTTTCCAATAGATCAGAGCACAGCACCTTCTTGTATTAACTTTTGTTTCTCCTCCCAATAGGGGACCAAACATTCTCACGTGGTTTGTAGTGACACATTTTTTCTTGCTTGGAGTTCACTTGGATTTTTTGCCTGTGTGAAAAGAAACCAAAGCACGAGGAAAAGCTACAAGTTTACAAACTCATCAACTGATTTGGACCAGAGTAATCCAACTGTAGGTGTGAAAATGTCTTTAGTCATTACACCAGTGCCTATCTTTAAGCACCACAGATTCACCACATAGGCAGGAAATGAGACATACAATCTGATATTGCTTTGCTCTGGCCTGAATTTCTAACACTTTAAGATGTTAAGTAGATGTGAAAACAGCTACATAAGCCGGTCAACCAAACATCTTTAACAAAGTCCACTGTTCATGCCCTCTGTACTACCGTCCATTTTCCGAGCTTATTATTGTAACAACTGTTGTGGCTAAACCTGACCAAGTCACGTTCTTGGCTAGGTTTAGCCAGATGTCAACATCTTTCAATAGTGATGTCTTTAATGATGATAGATGTGAGATTTCCTTTTAGGAATTTAAAGATGCGTGTTGGACTATATTATGCTCTTGTTGGCTATATGCTGGTGTGTCTATGGACCCATCCTCAGTCTTGACCCCTACTTAGCTTGGAGCTTCTGTGAGAAACACCATCACTTCCAAAACCATGAACCGTGACCCCACATCTTCACGGGACTGAGACATTCATGATATCTAACCCCTGAACTTGACCAAAACACTGTTGACCGGTCTAATGGAGGTCAAAGGACCTCCTGCACTAACAGGTTTGAATTGGCTCACCACAATCCTCTTCAGTGCGCTTGCAAAAGCTGCACCAGAGTCATTAAAATATACACAGGCACAGAGCGCTAAGGCAAGAATCTTCACTGTATGTGTGCTTTCAAAACACTGATGCTCCCCTCTCTTTATTTGGATAGTTTCACAATGGGATCCTTGCTTATTTTCACCCATAAGTGCCCAGGCGTAATCGTATCCCAATTGAAATATTTTCTTTGCCGCCAGTGCCTTCTGCTTGCCGTTTTCACTCCCTGGGAAGCATCCCATCAGGCCCTAACTCTCTTCCCAAACCGGGGATTTAAGAAAGATTAAGGAAAACTATGTAAATGGCACTGCTCCTGCAGGGTCAAGCGAAACGTTAGCTCCCAGAAGAGAAAAACTGGAAGCTGGGAATAAAGGAACATGATTGGGAAAGGGGGAAAAAAGAGCACATCTTTGGGAGTTTCCATAGGAAATCTGTGGATTATCCCACTATTTTTAATCTTTAAGTAAAAAGATGGAGAACTGGGGGAAATAAGGCGGGAGCAGGAACCTATTATATTGCTACATCACCTAATTGAAGATAAAAAAATTTCACTAAAGGGGTTTAGGGATGAGGCTTCTGATGAGATTCAGGAGTGAGAAGAAGATAAGGTGGTGGAGAATGTGAAAGTAGGCAGACAGACACTTGCGCACACACACCAAAAAACATCTATCAAACTTATGTCTCGCTAAAATGCCTCTTAGACAAAGTACTGAAGTCCTCTCAGACATACTGATTAGCTAAGATACCCCCTCTCCCATCTTGCTGCACACTTCTTTCCATCTCGTGTCTCTCTCACGTCTTCTCCCTCACTCAGTCCGCTTCTCTCCGTCCGTTTTTGAGTCCGTCACCTCGGTGTTAGTGGGGATGGCTAAGTGGGAGCTTGAGCACTTCCTTAATCAATCTGGGTAATAGAGAGGAGCTTGCCAGTCCCCCTCCCACTCTCCACACACACTCAAAGACCTGTCAGCTCTCATTCTCAGTCACCCTCCGATTCATTGAGGCATCGAGCTCACTCTCACACACAATGGCAAAGGAAGTAAACAGATTTGACACATTGCTGTCGATACACCTGCACAGCTAAAGAAGCACATCAAGGAAAGATTAGCACTGTGGCGCATGAATTTGCAAATACACACAGGAAATTATAAAGCGCACAGTGCCTGTAAGACACACACACATTTCACCGTCAGAGGGATATAGGCAGACAGCTGGGAATGTCACGCATGAACACTCGACAGGCGATCCAATAAAGGAGAGGACGCGGTGAGGGCGAATACCTTGATAAGCTGCGTTATGCTTTGCGTAAACACGCACCTCTTTTAAAATAGCATTTTGAAGATGTCAGTCAAAGGAAAGCAGTGGATAATCCAGTTGTGACAAAGAGGGAGGGGGGCCAGGAAGCAGCCAGCTGCTCGTCAGCATTACCACGAAGAAACGCAGCTGCGCATGGAAGCGCATATACATGTGCATCCAGTGCATCAAATGAAGATGTTCCCCAGATACGGCCTTTCAGCACATTCCAACCCAGCTTTCAAAATTCGTCCACATCTGCCCACTTTCCTCAATATATTTCCTAAATCCCACTGTCCCTCCCTCAGTCTATCTGCATTCGTGGCTACTTACTTTGCCAACTCATGTGTCTCCAAGTTTTTTTTCTCCTTGTGTCTTTACACAAACATCTTTCTCTCTCTTCTTTCCTCACTTCATCCTTCCATCTCTGTTCTCACCCTCTGACCCTGCCCAAATGGCCTCAAGATGTTGCAGCAGTTCATTTGCATTTACTAACATCTCAAGTGCACACACAGCCAAGAAAACCCTGGAGGAAATGTTCGCTGTGTTTGGTAAGGAAGCAGGGAAGAGACTGGTTGAGGACTCTTCTGTGATGGATTAGGATCACTTTTACATGGACAACATTCAAAATTTGGTAAAGTCTTGTAAAAATTATAGTGATGTAATGTGATACAAGTATCCATGATCCGGTACAAAGATGAAAGAGTTGTGAGTTCTGTTATACTGCTGAGGGAGAATTATCCACCAGCTCCCATTTGGGTGCACAGGCAATCTTTTCTAATCTGTCTTGATTTATGATTTTCTGTTGCATCTGTGTGGATATGTACCTGATGTATTCAGTGAAAGTCTTCCTTATAGACCTTGCAGAGCTACAATTAGATGCTAATGATATCCACAGCTTCGCCAGTCTTTTCACCCACAAATTTGTTGATTTTACAGTTCAGGCAGTGAAAACCTCAGATACAGTGTTGATGCATAGCACCAAAAGCAGTCCCAGGAGAAGCTGGAATCAGCTGGTGCTAGCATTAGTTGCTAATGCTAGCCATAGCTTGTTCTTTTCAGTAACAATATAGTCATTTTGCTATTGCAGACAGCTAAAGCTTCAGTCTATTTTTTAATCTTATGGTGATTTTCTGAACCTTTGCTAGAGCATATAGTTACCATGTGCTTTATTAGGAAAAACAAGCTACTAGTTCATTTATTTCTTCCTGTTTGACATTTAACAGTATGTTTGAAATATTCTTTAGCAGTTGTGATCCATGTTGACAATACTGCAACAATTCATTTTTGGAGAATTGCGAACTCCCACTCCACCACCACATCTTCTACTGGACTGATTGGTGAGTACAATGAAGCCCAGTGAACACATTACCATGTTACAGCTGACAGAATGTCTGCTGTGCCGTGTGCTGCATTATCATGCTAGAAGCATTCATTAGGAGGTTGAACTGTGGTCATAAAGAGATGTATGTGATCATGGTCGAGGCATTCACGCAAAGATTGTTTAGTGTTAACTGGCATGCAGTATGCCAGGAAACCATTCTCTAAAACATTAGACTGCACCCCCTGCCTGGTTTGTTGACACATAGCAGGTTGAGTCCACACATTCATGCTGCTAACTGAATCTATGCGTCTACAGAGTTTCAGTTGGCAGGATGATTTCATGGATTCTTTATTTGCTGGATTTTTTGCAGAGCACTACACTCATGTGATTGGCTCTTTGGACTATTATCTGAGTGGGAAGGCTTACAAGTGTTTGTAATAAAGTGCATGGTAAGTGCACATACAAGGTTGGCAGTTGGGTCCATGTTAATAGTTATAAAACAAGGACAAAGAGTAAGACAAGCAGGTCGAATTTAGTTATATGTACGCTGCTCAACAAAAAAAAGAAAAAAAATATGTAAACATCAATGCTTTAAAAACACACCAGATCTCAATGAAAAAAACATACTTGATAGCTATACTGATATGGACTGAAAAATGTATTAGGAAGCTGCATCTTTAGATGGCAAATTAAAGAAAATGATCGCAAGCTATTTGATTTGGCTGAAATTTCACTGCAGCAACTCAAAATGGTACTCAGTAGTTTGTATGGCCCCCACGTGCTTGTATGCCTGACAAAATCGGGGCATCCTTGAGACGACAGTGTCCAGGGAGATTTTCTCCTCAAATGTGGATCAGGGCATCATTGAGCTCCTGGACAGTCTGAGGTGCAACCAATGGTATCAGACAGACTGAAACAATGTCCCAGAGGTATTCTGTTGGATTTAGGTCAGGCAAATGTGAGGGCCAGTCAATGCTATGACTTCCTTCATACTCCAGGAAATGCCTGCAGATTTTCTCCATATGACGCTGAGCATTGTTGTGCACCAGGAGGAATCCCGGACCCACTGCACCAGTGGTCCTGCACCAGTACATCCCTCCATGGATATGCCTCCCCAGATCATCACTGACTCACCATCAAACCGGACATGCTACATATTACAAGCAGCATTTATTCTTCACGGCTTCTCCAGACCCTTTTACATCTGTCACATGTGCTCAGGGTCAGCCTGCTCTCATCTGTGAAAAGCACAGGCTGCCACTAGTAAACCTGCCAATTCTGGCATTCTATGGCAAATGCCAGTTGGTTTCACAGTGCCAGGAATTTCTGTTTTTGGGGTTGTCTCATTGTTGCCCCTCCATACACACACACACACACACTCATTGTTGTGTTTGTGTGTAAAAAAGACACTTCCCTTTTATTTCTTTCTTTTTTTTTTCTTTTTTTTTTACAAAGAAATCTCATTAAGTTTTCTTTGTGGAAACTGAAGATCCAAAGTGGTGACTTCATTGGGCACTAAAAGTTGCGTATAAAAATTCAAATAAAAGCATCCAAGATTTTGAACAAGCAAGCCTCTATATCTCACCCATCAAATAAAATTGCCTCTTTCTGGCTGAGGCTCTGAACACCCCTCCTGTTATATTGTTCCCCAAAATCTAGTTTCTAACAGGAAATATACCAAAGTAAGATGTACTCGTAATGCAGTTTTGAAAACATGATGTTGGCAAGAAGGAAAGCATCATCAGAGCAAAGCAACTCATTGCCCTGCTGCTCTTGCAGGCGTAAGAGTTTCATTTTTTCGATGTTTTCACTCATCATTCAAGAAACAAGTGAGCACAAGTCAATTGTAGCAAAGCCCTGGTGCTGATTTGGTTACTTCTGGTCGCCCTTTCCCTAATCACCCCCCTCCCCAATTCTATGCCAGTCTCCCCATTCCCTTTCAAGGGAAGAATTCTCCCCTGTAATCCATCCCAGCTGTGGCAGATTGCACGGCCAATTAAAGAAAAACCGTTTGGCTTGCCCCAAACGAGCCAACCACATGTTGCAGCATGACCTCCCCGCCGCGCTGCCTTCATCCCCACTGGGACCTCACCTCTGTGGGGTTAGGGGTCACGGCGTTTGGCGTTTCTTCATCACTGGAGCGGGGAGGAAAACATAGAGGCTGCAGACAAACAGGACAATTAGCTCCAGCTCTAGCTGAGTACCTCAAACCCAGGCAGCCTCCCGTGGGGTCAAGGAGGCAACGTCCAACAGCCACACCTACAGTTGCTTTGGACTCCGCTGCTGTTGAACGATTAAAGCGTCATTATCTCAAAAAGTATAGGACGCGAAGAGGAGGAGATGAGAAATGGAGGTCAGACCTTAGCGAGCAAGGGCGTTCGCCGGTGCCGATCGAATGAGGTTATAAATTTCTAATGATATCACACCAGAAGAGGGGGGGATGTCACTGAACTAAAACAACAACAGGTTAACAGATGGAGCTGTTTTTCAGTATTGTCACTTCAGTGACTCAGATTTGTGTGTGTGTGTGTGTGCGCCCATGCCGGTGCCTGCATCCATGCATCGGTGTTTGTTTTTCCTTTTAAACCCCGTTGGTGCACAGCCCAGCATCAGGGGCATGAAATTGAAGCAGTGTGCTTTCTTCCCAAAACCCACAGCATAAACAGGAAATCTAATCACTGCACCGCAGTAATGCAAAACCCTGATATTGTAAACATACATAAGCTTACAGTACGTATACAGCTGAGCCGTGTATGGGGGATAAGGGGAACTGCCCACTATAGACTGGCCTCTGTAAGACACTAAAGCATTCCTGTTCACTGAGGTCTGCACAGCATCACACAGCCTAGTAGAAACAGATGCGCTTGATGTTCCCATATTCTATACAATACATGCAAGGTTCTTAGTATGGGAAGCCATGAGCGTTTGTGACCCTAATGACCTTGCATATGCAGTAAAGCATACAAGGGGTGCGATACAAATGCATGTGGTTTAAGACAGTTAATGAAGGTAGAATGTATGAAAAAACACAGGCTGTGCTTTCGGCACTAAATTCCAGTTGGCATGAGGTAAGACTTAGCAGCATGCCAAATGATTAAAGACTGGATACTTAATAAAGCAGTGCATCAAAGGCAGACAGAGCGAGGCCCGCCGACTCATGTTTCATTTACAACAGTGGATGCATCGAATGTTTGTGTAGGCAAAGGCATGTCAAGTGTTTGTCTGTCTGCAGATGAATATATATGCTGGTCCAGCTTTTTTCTTTTCGAAGGAAACCAAAGTGTCTGACCTGAGTTTAGGAGAAAACTGGAGAAAGAAAGAAGGGGACCAGTAGCAGAGTCACAGATGGACAGAACCACCCAAAAGAAAACAGACAGCGTTGCTTTCCCCATTACCGTCTCAGACTTTGATATGAAGCAGAGCGGGAGAGCGGTGGCTAGTATATCAAACCCAGA
This sequence comes from Benitochromis conjunctus, assembly GCA_015052645.1. Classification (NCBI taxonomy): domain Eukaryota; kingdom Metazoa; phylum Chordata; class Actinopteri; order Cichliformes; family Cichlidae; genus Benitochromis; species Benitochromis conjunctus. Next base: position 50,420 of record VOQK01043709.1, read on the forward strand.
TCTCTCTTTCCCCGCCTCGTTTTTGCAGTCATCTGTGTAATAGCAAGATCAGTGTGAATGAAGTCAGCCGGCTGTCTCCATTACGACTGTCCTTCTGTTAAATCTCGAACATAAACGAGGGCAGTTCGTCTGATTCTCCAGGGGAGCTTTTTAAACTGTAGGCCAACTGGTCTGACGAGCCTGATTCATACAGTATGCTTTTCATTTGAAAAATGTCCACTTTGTTTTTGTATCTTTGTGTAAATGTCAGCACCCTTGCTGTTCCTTCTTTTGCTGATTTTTTCTTTTCCCTCCCCAATCCCCGGTCCGCCCCATGCCCCCCCCTGCAACTCTGAACCTGCTTTTAATTCCCCCTGTGCGTTGACAGACACACTCATCTGAGCGACCTTGCTTTCTTCCTGTGTTTCCAGGTTTGGAGGAGGTTGGGAATAGAGTGAAAGGTGAAAGGTTGGCCTTGTGCTGGGTGCTGTCTTGGCCTCTGTCAACACAACCTCTGCTCTGTAATACCATTTCCCCTGGATCATACCAAAAGAGGCGGGGGAAGCAGACAAGACAGTCAATTAGCTGCTGTGTTGTTGGCTGACACACTGCAGAGTGAACAGTTTACATCATGCCATACATACCAGATCGATATCATATTGTGGGGTTTAGTAGAGGGATTTTTGTTTTTATCGACATTCATAAGACACCACAATAGTCACATAAGAGATGGATGTAGCCTTTTAAACCCTAGCAGAACTATTTTGTTCACTGGTGGTCTTTTGAAACCTAATGCGCGAACAAGACTCGTCAATAACAAGGTAACCATGCCGTTATTGTTTAAATGGGAGCATAATGCAAAAAGTGAATTTCATGCTGTTTTGAAGTAGACCTGATAAAAACAATCAAGACTACAAACTCAGAACTGCGAAGTAGGGGCATTTTCCTATTAACTTTAATATATTCCTTTCACAGCCAGTCTCCCCCTGTTGGCTTGAAAGAATGAATTTGAAAGAAGTTTAAGGCACTTCAAATGCTGCTTCAGTTTTCAGACCAGGGGTTTTAAAAGCATCTTACTGTTTAATGGATCATAAGTCCATTTTGTGAACAATAAATTATACTGACAGATGAGTTACTAAGAGAACGGAGCCATCCTTCACATATTCTTTAATATGCAAATATTGAATACTGTAGTCTCATATCACAGGGATGGCTGTGGCTCAGGTGGTACAGCAGGTTATCTACTAATCAGAAGGTCAGAGGATTGCTCCCTGACTCCTCCAGGCCATATGCCAAAGTATCTTCAGGCAGGTTACCGCACCTCGACTTCCTCCTCATGGAGTTCGAGTGCGCGTACAAATGTTACATAAAAGCACTGCATGAGTGTGTGTGTGACTGGATGAATGAGGCACGCATTAGAAAGTGCTTTGAGTGCTCAACTGAGTAGAAAGGTGCTTTTTAGACATCCTTCTATTTATTACAAGGACACATTAGAATAAAAGAAAAAAAGATTACCTACTTTTCACATAGTTCAAACATCATCCATGTTTACCACTTTTCCAGATAAATGGAGAAATGTTTGTACATTTCAGTTCCATCATTACACTTCATCTCCAAAAACACTCTGCTTATATTGACCATTTCATACCCTTTTATAGTTTTCTTTGCAAATTTTTTCAATAAAAGCATCCCAGCTTAATCACCGGTGATTTACTGATGTAGAAAGAACTACAGATTAATTAAACTTAAACACGTACAATATTATGCTATGCATGCATTATAAAGTATGCTTGTACAAAGCTATTATTTCACCCAGCATTACTTTTTAATGTGGTTCATATTATTTATTTTTCTTTGTTATCACGTCAATAGCTGTTATATAAGAATATATTGTATCTCTGTTAGCCAACTAAGTTTGTTGGTACAGATAAAGCTTAAGGAAAAATTTGCTTATGAGGAACTTTAAGCTTCTTGACAGTCTTTTCCCAGTAGCGTCAATAGTAGCAAACATAAACCCAAGCAGATGTGCAGCAGCCAACTCTCTAAGCTATCTCCAAACATTTTGTAAATCTCCTCTCGCCTTAAGTTTGACCTTTCACTTCTAACTCGGGGTCATCTGTACGAGGAATCTAAGATCTGTTTGGTCTTCCAAGTCCTTTCACATCACAGAGAGCTCAGTAAGGGTCAGGCTTTAACACATCCCGAGTGTGCACTCTGACCCCAGCGCTCAATTTCAGGCATTTTATGATCTGTGCAATACACTGTGATCAATATCATTTAACTGGTTTTGTTAAGTAGCCTTCCTCTGGAAAGTCAAAGGTCACAGTGATTATGGGCATGCCATGAGTGACCCACTCCCATCAGGAAATCCCTTATATTTCTCCGTGACCCCACCCACCAAATATCCTGCAAGGTGCTAGGAGCTGCCTGTCACTGTGACTGATTGTCTCTAACTACAGGCCAGTAGTTGGTGTCTGTGGTACCTCACAGAAAGCTATGTGAACATGTGTGGGTTTGAGTGTGTCGGTGGCCTTCATTAAGATTAGTCGCTGTCACATACCTACAAGAGACTCACCCTGCAATCCTTGGCCGTGTGAAGGCCCATGCAAACCCAAACATTGGCTTGTCACAAGTCCCCAGTGTGTACGAGAGCATGTGTGGGCGGGTGGCTTGGTGTGATTTTGAGTGTGAGAGCATAAGACAAGGTCTCAGTAATAAGTGACAGAAGGGAATATATTTTCCTTACCATTGCCAGGAGAATGGAAAAATCTGGGACGTAATGACTCTATCCGTGAAATGGGAGTTAAACCATAATAATCATTAAGGGGCGGCCACACACGCACACACACGAATAAAGACACACCAGCTGCCCTATATTTCCCCTGTGAAACCACCTCTTCAGGATAGGTCATGCACATGAATGCACTCAGTACACAACACAAATACAAACATACATGAAAAAAATGCTTTTCCAGATTTCTCCTTTGGTCTGGCACTGCTTTCCCGTCCCCCATCATTGGATCTTTGAAAGAACAGCACAGAACACAAAGTCACAAAAAACTGTTTATGTCTGTCTGTTGCAAGCCAAGCTTCATGAAAACTGTAGTTCATCTCAATGGCCACTTGATGTTAATCCCAAAAACTAATAGTGCAGGCTGTGCAAAGATGCCCCTGAGATAGTCCAACACATAATAGCAGTCTGCAAGATGCTAGCAGGCAGGGCAGACATGGCAAGTGGCTTGCAGAGTATACAGAAACATTTGTACTGAGTACCAGCAGTTGGTCCAGAGGTTAGGGTGGCTGAGAACAACCAAGTTAGGATCCTGTGGCACTTCCAGAAACAGGCAGACATACTGATGATGGCTAGCTAACCAACAAACCTCCTAGCTACCATGCAAGCTAAACATAGCCACTTTTGCCTTTAGAAAGAGATAGTAATGGCCCTAATGCTAAACTGAAGGCCTCAAAACCTGGACTCCACAAACAAACAGGGGGCCACTGTGGTCATGTATGTGGTGTAAAGCCACAAGCTGTACATGTCTGCATTAAAAAAAATTTATTTGAATGCAAATACAAGAAGTAAGCTGAGCAAAATACATATATTAGTTGAGGTGCACAAAAAATAGTTAAAAAATAATGTTAAGCATATAATTAATAAAATAGTTAAGCATTTTTTTATTGTATTTAAATTCTAGATACAAGTAAATAGTCAAGTTTTATATACAACATCTACAGTGTAAAGTGAGTGTAATGCTCTAGTGTGGGGGTGAAAGAGCAGACAGTAAGGACACGAGAGAGGCAGAGGCAGAGAGCAGAAATAAATAAAAAGACTGCTGAACACTTTATTGCTACACACTGTGAATATTATTTACAGTCAGTAAGGCTGGACTTCAGGGTGAACCAAAGGCCAAAATAATAAACAAAACCAATTTATCCTCCCAACAAGAAATCTGCCCAACTCCCTAAGAGAACAACAGAACCAAAAGACAAGACATTAGCTAACCCCGACTCCCTGTGCTGGAAGAAAGCAGAGGAAACAATGTTGCTGCTTCATGCTATACAAAGGAAACAAAGCCGACAGAGTCAGAGAAAACGTCAAGAATAGCACACGTCCTGTAAGTTCACCTGTCTTAACGTTACACACTTCGAGCTCCAGCGTGGAAAATATGGAAACTCGTTGAACTTTACCAAAGTTTTAAATACAAACTCGGGTTTCAGACTGGCCAGTTTTTAAATGTTTTTTTTTTTTTTTACACTTTGTTATATATAATGTCACAGAGACAAGGTATGACCTAATGCATTCATTTCAGGTTGTAAACAGAAGATTCATCCACGAAGATCACAAATCGTCACAGGTTCAGGTGTTGGTGAAAAAAGGACGCCTGGTACATGCAGGGAACCTGGTGCACATGACGACACATGACACTGATGGTCACAAACAAGCACTACAACAGCTTTAAAGAAACTTGATTGTGTCTACCTGTAGAAATGATGGAAGGACCTAGCAGACAGCGGGCAGATGAGCCAGTGTTGCTACATGATCATGTAGCTAATGATCACATAACCAATGTCAGGTGTGCAAGCCATGGATTGGGCCACAGCCAGAGTCCACAGGGGGGAAAAAAATCCTACACAAACAGGAACAGGGACAGGAACTGGGGGAAGATGGGGACCATACTGTGTGTGTGTTTTAATCTGATTGACTCTGACAAGAAGTGGTTTGAATATCACAGCAAAAATCTTGACTGCTTTTCATGTGTGCTCAGTGCGTATTATCATTTCATAATCTAATAATGTATTCATATTCATTTTACAGTGTGGTTGGCTGTTCGTGCTCATGCTCTTCTTTGTGTTTGGACAGTGAAGTGGTCCTTGTGGTCTGGTCCTCCATTTTGAGAGCGGAGCACTGATGACTGCGGAGCCGCCAGCCTGACAGCCAGCTCTGGGAAACATGCAGCGCCGGCCGCCCCCGCCTCTCACACACACGCTCCACCTCTATCAGCTCATTTGCTTTGTCTTTCTTCTTGCCTGGATTGTTTCTGTTCATACCTGATGTCTGTTTTATTCCTCCTGCTCTTATCTGCAGCCACGTGAGCCGGCGTTCCCCAGGGTGAATCCACAAGGGTTTGATAGCTACAGATGTCTGTCTGTCTGCCCGTCTTTCCCTCCGTCTCTTTTCAGGCTCTTATTTCATCGCAGCTGTCCACTTTTCGCCCCCTCATTCTCTCCGTGCTCCCGCCTGCTTGTCTCTCTGTCATTTTAACCTTCACTCTCTGTCTGTCTGTGCCTGTCAGTCTTTCCCCTCCTCTCTACTTTTTTGCTTTCATCACAGCTCTGTTTTTTCTGCTGAGGTGAGTGCTGATAGCTCCCATATATTTTTTTCCCCCTAGCCCTTCTTTCTCTCCCTCCTCTCATCCTCCCTGCCCCACATCTCCCTATCCCCTGTTTCCACGCCTGGACCAAATCAGACAACACATCATCTGCGCCCCCCCCCCCGCTAAAAAGTGGTTTTCACAAGGACACAGCACAAAGCCAAACTATTTTTTTTTTTCCTTTTTAGACCACAGTGCTGTCACCATGCTGCTGACATTATCTTGGGCCATTTTCAGGTCAGTCAGGGGTGACACACTTCATTCTTACCATACCACCGATAGCTTGGGAATAAGGCTTAGCAATATGAATGATGACATATACCATGAGATGATATAAAGGACTCTATTACTGTGCTACCGCCATCAATTTAATATATATGGATATATTGGGCTCTGATTGCAAGCAATGATGTCAATCATTTAAAAGACATATGTAAGGTTAATCTGTGAGGCATTTAAAGTGGAGCCATTATACTAATCTCAAGCTCCAAAGTTATATTATCAGGTTAATTCAATTCAATTTTATTTATATAGCACCAAATTACAACGCTTGCATCAAGGCGCAATAATACAGAGAAAATAACAACTAGCAAGCAAGCAAGCATTTAGCAAAAGTGGGATGGAAAAACTCTTAACAGGAAGAAACATCCAGCAGAACCAGGCCAAGGCTCTGCTGAGACTATTTAGGGGTGAGGGAAGGAAGGCATGACAAAAGACACATGGTGTAAGAAAGCCCATGAATGATAATAACTCATGAGTAAATGCAGAGTGGTGTATGAACACAGAATGGGAAAAAAGGGTGAGAGTAGCTTTGCATGATCCTTAAACTAATTCTTATTTAACTCATAATTCTCTTGCCTGTCTACAACAAGCTATTTTAGCTCCCTTCCCCTTCCCTCTAACCAAACCTTTATCTGATTGGAAGCCCCTCCACAATGTTAATCAGAAGATGGGAGGGGCTTCTGCTCTGACAGCCAGAGCTGGATGCCTTAGATAACTTAATAGGACAGCTTTTTGCCCACCAGGATTAGATACACATAAGCTGTCTCATTTTTTTTTTTTTTAAAGAAAGAACTTTGGCCATGTTTAAGTTTCTTCTCAGTTGCTTTGGCAAGTTTCTTGTAACATTTTTGAAGTTGTCAGGGCTGATGAGATGATGAAAAGAGCTTATACGAGCAGCAAAATGTGACAGATCTCTTTTCTACATCTTCCTTGTAATTGTCTCCTTGCTTCACTGCCACAAATCCTTACTCCACTCCCTCCTCCACAGGCAGGCTGTTTCCTTTATAAAATCTGAGCAGTCTCAACCTCTAAAATATGCTTCATTTCATTTTGACAATTAGGTGAACTATTCTGCATGTAATTTCTGACACAATGATCATCATCTACCTCGCTCACAGACACATCCAAGTTTCCCCCCCCCCAAATTGTAGACAATTGTACCTAATTATTTGCTTAAATCTCCTCAATCCTTTGCAAATGCTAACCACAACAAATGATCTGAGACATTTGCACAAGATTTTAAAGGATTTCAAATAGTGTTTTGAAAACCTAGCCTGTCATTTGAGAACTGAATGAAAGAAACTTAGGGGAAAAAACTAATGTAAGAGTATAGCTATAGCAACAAAAAAAGTAGAAAAAAAAGTCTATATTTTTCCAAAATAATCCAAAAAAATACATTACTAGTGGTAATTTTATCTTTAAGACACTGCTAACCTCGTTCACAGAGCACTTCACAGAAGTAACAGCCCATAAAACACTCTGGTGTGATGGTGCTGCTTTTTAAACGGTTTTCTCCAGATATTTTAAGGCTGGAATTTACTCACGAATAATCAATTTTATAGGGAAAATATGTAAGATAGAAATATAGATCCCACACCACAACAATGCAAATAAAGAAAAAGTTACAAACCATTTAAATCAGGTTGATAATGAAATATTCAAAGGTATCAATAAATAATAAATAAATTAACATAGAGAGTGATATTTGGATTAAAAAATTCTTAACTATATTACCCTGTAAGGGTGTAGCGCAAAGCAGTAAATGGCAGTTTTAGCATAATTTTGCATAAACTTGTGTGCCAAATTGGTATATGCCTGGCCTGCGGTGTTTTTTTCAAATTCTTCATTCTGTGTTTAGTGATGACTCGAAAAACAATTCCATAGCATTCAGAAATTTTGTTGACTTAAGTACAGGCGATGTGCGTTGAACATGACATGTGAAAAAAACACAAATGAAGAACGTAGCATTACATTCGCAGGGGGATTATGAAATAAATTATAAAATACATATAATAGATTATAAATAGATTATAAAATACATATGAAACTCAAAAGACCTGCATTTTTTTTGTTTGAGAACAAACAAACATATAGATGTTAATATTTCCTGTATGAGGGAGGATGTTCATGCAAAGTTTTTAAATTGTTCTACGCATTATAGAGGAGACTGGGTACATACAGACATCTATACATACATTTACTATGATTATACGGTAAGATTATGGTTACACTAAATAATAATAGATCATAATTTTTTTGGAATAGTTTGAATAGTCGTAATCATAAAACAAAGCCCCAAATAACAAAAGCAAGACTATGAATGTTTGCTTTTTTATTTCTAAGTATTCTTGTTATGTGTGCATGAACCTTGAAGAGCATACACTGAATGAGATTTTCAAAATATTCTTCTTGATGGGATTTGATGAAGAATGCAAACAGACTTTAACACACAAACAGTGTCTGACACACAATTTAAGCCAATAGCACTAATGTAAGTCAAACAAACAGTAAGTTCATTGCACAGCATGTAATCTATTTACATGTATTTATACTGATGCTGCCACGCCAAGTATCAAGCAATTTATGTAAACGCGGCATACAGCTGTTTCCAAGAACATCAAATAAAATGTGAAATGTGATCAGTGAAGAAGTCTTATGCAGCAGCGTTGTCCTCTATAAAAAACCCAGCAGCGTCACCAGTGGATAGTTGCGATGTATTCCGACTCCATCATCATTCTCAGGCAAGCATTTTTTTTGTCTCCTGCCTGGACGTCGTGCGGTCTTGTTCTTCGAGTTCCCAGGAGTTCTTTCAACAGGGCGTACGAACTGGAGAGAACATACGTTCCCTGTGTGCCCGTCTATGTCTGCTGCAGCCAGAGCTAGAGTTACACTCCTCTCTCCAAACTACAGCCAGGAAAAACAAATGACATCCTTTTTAAAGTTTGGAATCCAAGGCAAAAAAAAAAGAAAGGAAGAAAAAAAAAAATCTCCCCACATTCGCCCCAAGTTTGGATCGTAATAGATCCATCAATGTCAGTCTCCTAGTTTGAGCCAATTGTTCTGCCTGGCCATGATTTGATGGCTTCCATGTGAATGGGTATCCTCTTATAATATAATGGGAACTGCAATCAGGATCAGTGTGTGAACGGTGGCTGATATCTTGCCATACTGGAGCAGATGCTTGGAGGTGCTGGCATGCACAGACACATGCATAATGAAAACCTGTGAATACATGCATTCCTGTGCACTTTCAGACAATAGTTCCACACACAGAGTGCACGATCTGTGCTGCTGTTACTGTCATTCTTCATCTCGTATCATTGGTGCGCCAACAGCCTTCAGGACAGGGATGGTTCTAGAGACAGTGCTTGTATGGTGAGCTAAAATGGTCCCGTCGTTCCTAATCCCAACTCCAATCCATCCAGCTCTGTTGCTCCCGTCACCAAGAGAAACTGAGAAGGGAGGGCTGCGATGAAGTTGGCAGGCAAGCTGAATAATTTTGAAAACGTCACATGGAGCAGAAACCCTTCCAGAAATAGTCCTTAACAGTGTAACGCTGAAGAAATCGAACCGTAAGTACAGGGCTATTGGATGCATAATGAAAAGTAATACAGCGCGGGAATGGAAAGCTCGAATCCTAGAGGATTTTTAAATTGTGGCAATAGTGAAAGAACTAAGCTGTAACCATACAAACTGTACCAATAAAGGCTCAGCTGTGTATTATAAAGAAACAAAAGCGCACTCACTCAAACAAGCAGTCGATTGTAGTAGCCCCAGATTTAATATGAATATGAAGACATTGAATAACAAATCGAAAAGACTGGTTTTCAGTGATGAAGTGTGGGAGAAAAAAATTGCACATCTGTCTTTAACTGTTTAAAGTGATTTTACTTCTGTTTTAATGTTTGGTCCCTCTGTCATGGTTATGGAAAATCTGGACCAAAATGCAGACTCTGGGACAGGATTTAATAAACAAAAAACCGAATCTTTATTATGTGAGGCAGCAAATCCAGACAGCTGAAAGAAGCAGGGCTCAAAAGTACTGTAATCCAAGCAGGTAATACACAAGGCAAACACTTAGGCAGACAAACAGTACAACATGACACAGAGCTAAAGAAAACTGAGAGCTTAAATACACACAAGGTAATCAGGGGAAAGAGACACAGCTGGGGAAAACAGGGCCCAGATAAATGCAATCATTTACGAGCAAGAGGGAAGCAAAACTGAACACAACACACACACGACAAGAGACTATTAAAATAAATCAGGAAACTAAGACAGAGACAGAGACACATGAGCTTGACACACCAAAGTAAACACAATAACAAAACTAACTAAACATGGGAGATATCCCAGAAACACAGGCTAGGCATGGGGAACATAGGAGGACAGGAAGAACAACAACTAACAAGATCAGAATGAAAACATAACTGAATGTCAAATGGAAAATATCAAACAGGAAACTGGATCTTTAATTAAAAAAAACGCTGGGTACAAAATCCAGGATGGTGACACCTTCCTGTTTTCACACAGGAGTTTCCTGAGTCACAACAATTTTGCCCTATTTTAAGACAATATTATAGTCTTAACATCAGCCTTGCAGTAAGAAACGGCTTAAAATGCGAATAAAAACATAAAATGCTCCTGGAATATAAAAGCACAGCAGCACAATTCACTCTGCAGACCAGCACAAGCACCTGTTGAAAAAAATGTTTACAAATGACTTTTTAAGAAAGGGTACCAAACTGCATAAGAACTTTATACTCTGTTTATATACAGCTCATCAGAGAGTACTTAGATTTGAAAACTGAAATCTCAGCAGAAGATTGTAAATTTGCTTGTGCTGCAACACATATGCAGACTGTGAATACACGCCTCAGACCAACACCTAATAATTACTTAATGTGAACATATGCAACTCCTGCCAAGTCAAACTGATATAATAAAAAGGTGCCAGACATGCCCTAAATCCAAAGTATTTGGCAGCGCTAAGAGATTTCTTTTTAAAATGGTAAACGGTCAGAGCAACATTTCATTAAATTATCTCAAAAGAAAAGTTTGGATCTAACAGAACATCACATCTTGTTTTCCCTAAAACTTAGAAACTTCTAGATTCTGAAGAGATTGAGATCAAAAACCAGAATTAGCAAATCATTTGTCATGACTTTTTTTTAACTTGATGTCTGTTTTATGAATTATTGTGGTTTAGTAATGATTCAAATAGATAAATACTCACTTGTAGCATTTTCAGAAATGATTAACTCTTACTAAAAACTCCACACAGCACCATCACCACAGGCTAAAAGATGGCAAAGTTGCCAAGGTAACGAAAGGGGCAAATTTTGCTGGCTGGCTGACCAGAGGAGTATTCTAGAGCAGGGGTGTCCAACTCCAGGCCTCCAGGGTTGGCGCCCTGCAGGTTTTAGATATCACACCTGATATCAACACACCTGAATCATATGATTAGTTCATTACCAGGCCTCTGGAGAACTTCAGGTCTTTTAGCCATTAAAATCAGCTGTGTTGGACCAAGGACACATCCAAAACCTGCAGGACATCGGCCCTTGAGGCCTGGAGTTGGACACCCCTGTTCTAGAGAGTTCAACATAGCCAGGCTTTCTTTGTGTTAACTGGCTCAATAAAACCTAAAATCCTAGTTGGAGATAACAGGTGTCAAAACAGTGGTCATCAACTCTCTTTGTTAAGTTGGCCTTTCTGCTTTCTGCAAAACGATCCCTATGAGTGACATCTACTCCAGAGTTGTTATCAGATGATGATAATAAAATGGTGATTCAAAATCTAATCACTGCTGCAAATAATCCAAGAAACTAATGCTGCAGAAAATGTTTAATCTTGGACTTATCACACGGAGTGGTCAAATAAACATGTTAATTCCAGTTAATTATTTTATCTGTGTGTGCTCTCATTGCTGCTGTTTATTTCTAAGGAGATGGCTGCACATTAGAGCTCTGAAACGTTAAACTGGATCTATTTAAATATTAATGATTACTGTCCCATAAAGCAGATTTGGAAATTTCGCAGTGAAAGTGAAATTAATTCTTTGTGTGCGTTCTCTGTTCTAATAGCGGATAGTGGAAAAGAGACCAAATTAATACAGGTGTATTACCGTGACGATGCTGCACTTTAGTGGTGTTACTAAGGTACAGCTTAATAACATTTACATATGAAACATGTTCCCCCACAACTTAAAACATGCCAAAAAAAAAAGACTCGTGGCGCTTTCAGACAATTAAAACCTAAACTCAACACCTGCTCATGACCAGGTTATGTGTTCAGGACAAGTTACCACGGCAGTTTGGTCAGGTAAAAACAGAGCCGCTTTCAGGACACAGCAAACTCTGACTTTAAGTTCAACATAGCTCGCTTAAGCCATGAATCTGGCTTTGTACTACACCCCTCAGGTTGGACATTTTCGCATGTGTGCCTGCACTCAGTGAGCCACACGTGTCCCACATCCCCTCATAGTCAAGAAGTTTACTGGACAAGGATTTGGGGCAAACTAGTGGAAGGCCCAGTATCATCGGGGTGGACGTCTTCAGTTACACAACAGAAAACACCTTAATTCAATCTATTTTTGATATTGTATTAATCTAATGTACAAGTTTATCACATTAGTCCTAGCGTGTGCCACACTGTATAAAGGAACTATTGAATCTGAAGTCACACTGTCCTGCGGCTTTCATACGTAGATCTGCCGACTCCCCCTTGCACACCACTAAATCTGGGCCATAATCACACCCTAATTCACACACTCATAAATCTTCTCCCCCAGGCTCTGATGTCAACTCTATCCCCAAAACACACACACACACACACACTACTGCAGGAGGATATTTTTAACAATTCATTTCAATGCCTTTGCAGTGCCAAAGTCTGGGGCCTTTGAAGTCTGAGTGGAAGTGCAAGAACGCACTAGTTTAATTTCACTATACTATAAAGGCTTCCAAGGTTCACAAGCACTTAGAAAAGTGTTCAGACAGCTATAAAATTAAGCACTGCAAAAAATACAACAAAAAAGGGGGTGTTCAATAAAAAGGAAAAAGAGATCAGATTTTCTACATGTGAAGTTAAAAAGGAAGGTTTAAGAGCAGGTTGTAGGATAGCATTTCAAAACATTTATCAAATCTGTAGCAGGATATATATTCATCTGTTTACCGTGCCTCAGAGGATAAAAAAAAGAAGCCTAGTACAGTTTGTGAAATGAAGAACAGATCTAAGACAAAGACAAACTGGCAGGGGATTTCAACTTTGGGGATATAAAATTCTGGCATGCATTGCACTTAAATCGCTTTGAAACAATATCCAATCACACTCTCTCCTTTGGCTTTGAAAAATGAAAGGTCAAGAGAACAGGATATGAAATATAGGAAGGCATGTGACGGATGTATATTGAGATGAATACAGAAACAAAAAAGTAGAGCAGGAAAGTAATGGAAAAGAAAGAGTCATCTCCGGATAGTAATCGGATAAAAATTATCTGCTTCTTTTAAAATTAGATTCATCACCAGACAAAATTTCAAGAGAGATTTAAAAGGATATTCCTTGTTATCAAAATGCAAATTAAGATACAATTTGCAGAGCAACATCTGTTAGAGTTGGATTACAATTTTATGATAATTCTCAACTCACACATACACACAGTTGTAGTTGCTGTATACAGATCTAGATCTATTTTTACACACACAAAAATGGACTAAAATTAAACTGATAATGAAATATTGCAGCGTAAAATACGAAAATATGACAAATATTGTGATGTTTTATTTTCATCATTTTAAATCTTGTTGCCTGTGTTCATGTGCTGACAAGGAATCTAAAAATCTAAAAAAGGTTTGCACTACTTCTCAACCAGTCATGGCAGATTGCTGACCCTACCTGAGTCTGGTTCCGCTGAAGCTTTCTTCCTGTTAGAAGGAGGTTTTTTCTTTCCCGTTGTCACCAAGTGCTTACTTATATGGTTTTGTTTGATTGTTGGGTCTTTATCTTACAATATAAAGCGCCTTGAGATGACTGCTGTTGTGATTTGGCCCAATATAAATAAAACTTTATAAGAAGAATTTAAAAGAATTTAACTTTATTACCAGATTCTGTGTTGTATTGTTCTGTTTCTAGGTTTCTGATTGGCCAACATTTCTATATAGTTATGGTTATGTTGTTTTTGCATGCTCTTGAGAGCACTTACCATAGTTTTTTGCATTTTCATGTAGACAGCGATAGTTTTCAAAACACAGTTCATGTGGACAGGATTTTTTAAAATAACAAAAGTGGGAAATCCCTCTGTTTTATGTTTTGATAGACACTTCAGACACTTTCAGGGGTGTACATCTAGAAAAAACATAACACAAAATAGTAGAAAAAGTAAAAATGTAAACGTTATTGGATGGGAGGAGCCTTTGTCACACAGGCAAAAAATCTGAAAATATTTTAAGGTAAGCAAATATTAGAATATTTTACAGAAAACAATCCATATTTACCCACTGATAAATACAAAGGTATAGTTATCAACCTTTCTGGATAACCATACAGGATACAGGGCTGACTTCCTACTTTGGGCATGACATTGATGCCTGTTTAGGGTTCCTTGAAGTACCATTTAGCCACATTACTAAGCTAACGTTAACTTAATTAGCTAGTAGGCTACAGAATTAATTAGCTAGTTCATTAGCTAGCTAAAGATGAGCAAAAATTGTATCTAAAACACAATCTTTCAAAAGTCTTTCAAGCTATAAACTAGATGCAATTAATATCTGTCCCATGCGACAATACCTGGCAGCATCTAGATTTGTCAGATCAGCGTCATTTTTCAGATGAGGAAAATGTATTATGAAACACATAAAGCTAGGAAATGATTGATACAGAGCAGGATCATTGGTGAAAATGTGCTGTGTGCAAAACACCATCCATCATGGCTGTATAATAAAATGTTACCAAATGCAGGAGAGGAATGAGTATCATCTGTGAGTGATAGAAGAGGAGAAAACAAGACGGAATGAAATCTAAGAAAAGAGGGTGTTCTTCCTCCTCCTCCCATCGGTCTCCAACACATTAATTGAGTTTGGATGGATTGGAGATCGATGGCGGAGAGGCCCGTCGATTGCTCAGCGGTAAGAGGGATTAAAATTTGAAATCAATTAGTTTTGTGTCTGCAAACCCTTACCTCTGCGGGAAGGGAAAATCAATTAAGGAAATTAAAAGTTGAAGTAGCGACAAGAAAGTCATTTTCAACGAGCTCTTCTGCTTTCATCTCGGCCAGAGTTCAGTTGCAGAGGACCACTGAGGATCAGGTGGTGCCTTTATCTTGCTTACTTAGAAGAGGTTCGCCCCTGGAGATTTTTCAGGAAGGTATCCGACCTTTGAACTTTAAGCCTCCATGGTAACGGACTCCCAGGCACACCTGAGTCACTGTGCTACTTAGAACACGACCAAAAGTGTACATCTGCTGAAGTAGAGATGCAGCCACAGTTATATAGTTATACTGTAAATCCACAATATCAAAAATGTTTGTTTAATGTACATCAAGTACAGCTCTGTTAAACCACAGC